>JANRMT010062849.1:13989886-14025004 GCA_026402145.1 Polypterus bichir lapradei
ACAGGTTTCATTCATCTATTCTTTTCTTACTGCATCAATAAACAGCTCGTCTTCCTCTTTATCTGAGACATCACACACTGCATGCACGGGTTTTTTTTTACAGTGTCTTCCTTTAGCTGGACATTGACTTTTTCCACCGTGTGCTTTGTTTCCGCAGTAGCTGCACTTATGAATATGCTTGTATGCGTCACTCACTTCATATTCTTTTGCTGCCTTCTCAATTGTGTAATGCGTTTTTTGTTCAGCGCTCTTTGGAGCTGTTGCTTTTTGTCTGCGTACTGCGTTCACAGTCAGTTCACGTGAGCCGCTCGGAGTACATGCATCGAAGGTTCTCAGCTGTGCTTGTGCTATCTCGTGCGATCTTGCAATGTCCACGGCTTTATTTAATGTTAGCTCAGCCCCAGCACTTAAAAGTTTCTCTCGCACTTTTGCTGAGTTTGTGCCAAACACTAGTCTATCCCTGACCATCTTATCTTCGTTTGCATAAGCACAGTCCTTCACCAGCAATTTTAACTCCATTACAGCAATTTTAACTTCATTACAAAGTGATCAAAAGTCTTGTTTATACCCTGCATCTTGTCATTAAACTTGTATCTCGCGAATATCATATTCGTCGTAGGCATGACAAATGCCAGTGGCAGCCTGTCTATGAAGTTAATTTAAACCTAAGGTTTACACTGTGCTTTGTTTCCACAGTAGCTGCACTTATGAATATGCTTGTATGCGTCACTCGCTTCATATTCTTTTGCTGTCTTCTCAATTGTGTAATGCGTTTTTTGAACAGGTTTCATTCATCGAAGTGATCACTACCCAAATCGGTACTCGTGAATCTAAGATGTTTAACAGGCATTCCCGGTATTAAGTTGTGGATTTGCGTGGGAATATTTAGCGGCAGCGTGTCTATGAACGTAATTTGAACTTAAGCTTTACACCTTGCTTTCCTATTGATTTGTGTACAAAGGCTTGTTCAGCGTCAAAGGGTTGTTCGCTTCCTACTGCATCAATAAGCAGCTCGTCTTCCTCTTTATCTGAGACATCACACACTGCATGCACGGGTTTACCTTTCCCAGTCCTGCAAAGTCAGTTCACGTGAGCCGCTCGGAGTACATGCATCAAAGGTTCTCAGCTGTGCTTGTGCTATCTCGATCTTGCGATGTCCACGGCTTTATTTAATGTTAGCTAAGACCCGGCAATGCGTCTTCTCATTAAACTTGTATCTCGTGAATATCATATTCGTTGTAGGCATGACAAACGGCAGCGGCAGCGTGTCTATGAACTTAATTTAAACTTAAGGTTTACACTATGCTTTGTTTCCACAGTAGCTGCACTTATGAATATGCTTGTATGCGTCACTCGCTTCATATTCTTTTGCTGCCTTCTCAATTGTGTAATTCGTTTTTTGTTCAGCGCTCTTTGGAGACTCTTCCTTGTTCTCTGCGTACTGCGTTCACAGTCAGTTCACGTGAGCCACTCGGAGTACATGCATCTAATGTTCTCACCTGTGCTTGTGCTATCTTGTGCGATCTTGTGATGTCCACGGCTTTATTTAATGTTAGCTAAGACCCGGAACTTAAAAGTTTCTCTTGCACATTCGCTGAGTTTGTGCCAAACACTAGTCTATCCCTGACTATCTCATCTTCGTTTGCATAAGCACAGTCCTTCATTTGCGAATATTTAGCGCCAGCGTGTCTATTGGATTGCTGCTGATGGACAGCCTTATATGGGCAGCACTCAATTACGTGGGAGGCGTGACGATGAGGGACGCAACTCAACCTCACACGGCGACTGAGCTGCAGGCTATGGCCGTATATATGTACATAAGTAGGTTCCAGTTACAACCGTTACACGTAGAATTTCAAAATGAAACCTGCCTAACTTTTGTAAGTAAGCTGTAAGGAATGAGCCTGCCAAATTTCATCCTTCTACCTACACGGGAAGTTGGAGAATTAGTAATGAGTCAGTCAGTCAGTCAGTCAGTCAGTCAGTGAGGGCTTTGCCTTTTATTAGTATAGATTACTAAGTACCCATTGCAAGATGTTTATGTATTCATCATTGTCTTTTTATATCTTGTAAATTGTATTATATTTTATGTTAACTATCCAATGTTTGCAAGTTTGTACAGCATTCTGCAATTGTAAATGGAAGTGAATAACATGAAAATAAGCTGAAAAATACAGGATGGAAAGTGTATTTCAGAACAGAACGCTGATTCTTCAAAAACCTGCAATTAGCCAAATGAGGGGGCGCGGTATCATGTAAAAAAATAAAAACGTGAATGGGTTTTGGCAGCGTTTTACACACTGCTAAGCCTGCTAGTTTCAGACAGTTTCCCTAGACAGAAATTGATGAATTACTTTCCTTTAATGCCAAAGCCTCCATGCCATACTCTGCACTAATGAAAGTCTTCAAGGCTTTTTTTTTGTAATCTGTTAAAAATGTATCTAAAATTCTAATACAGTGAGAAACAAAGTAGGGAATCTGTTACTGGCTGTAGTTCACAGTAGGTGTTAATGAACTTTAGAAAGATGGAGGAGTATATATTGTGAGTACATTTATTGATGAACCCAAAAATCACAACATATCTAGTAGCCCTGATTGTGCTTGTGGAGAGCCATGCCAAACAGTAATATGAGTTTAGTTGTCAGCCACACACTATTAAATATACTGTATAACACTAGCCTCTGGGGATCTTTAAACTTTACTGCTCATTAATAAATATGTAGCTCAAGTGCTCAGCAGTACATCAGTATTTAGAAAGGGTTACTCTGAAACAAATCCAACAGTTACAGTATTAGGTATTAGAGAAATAGCTCCACAAACTCTGCCAAGGAATCATTTTTAAATACCAGTAAAGGGCAAATGGCACATATGTTAATGAGTTAATGGCTGATAATATACTCTTTATCCCAAACGGCAAATAAAAAGATACAAATGCTAACTTATCTGTATATAAACTGCATGCAGTCATTCACATCAGATAAACTAGTGAATGGACACATTTTTCATAAGTATTTACCTACATTAATGTCAACAAGCCACTTTTTTACCATCAAACACCACTTTTTTATCTGCTTTTAAATGTGTAAAATAATACAATAAAAATCCCAGGACCGCATAACCAGAATCGTGGTCAGAGAACAGAATGTTAAGCCATAAGCCAAAAACAGTACATGTAATCAGAGCCAAGAAAGACAAGATGTAAATGGTAATCAGAGTGCAGGGAAAAATGTTGTAACCAGTAAATTTCTGAAGATCCAAAGGTGTTTCTTTAGTGAATACAAATCTTGATTGATTATGTACATTTTGGCACATGACCTCCAGGAGCTGCCTTCCAGTCATGGGTCATCCATAAGTAAAACATGATTGTGCCAAGGGAGAATTATTTTTAATAATGTTTAAAGGACAGTGAATAAAAAATGAAAGAAACCATTAGATTACTTGATTTTAGAAACCCTGAAAACCATACTCAATTAATTTTGTAGAGGCCAAGGAAAAATGTATCCTATAAGCCAGATTGTGACAGCCCTTTCTTTTCTCTGAAAATCATCTGATTTCCTTTCTCTTTCCATCTGAAAATCTTCTTTTTTTAATGTAACCCTTTTGCAATGCTCACTGGTGAGAATCAATAGGGCATCTGGCTCTTACATTGATGAATGGTCTGACATGACACAGGAAGTCCGTGTTAGCATGCCCCATGGTCCTAGCCAGAGCCCTAATCCTTAGCTTATCTTCTTCTTGATGAGGTTGATGCTGTGCTGGTCCTTAAGCTTGTCTGTCTGCATAGGCTTCTCTTCTTCCTTTGCACTTGATTTCAGTTTGAATGTGGCTGTGTTGAGTTTGTGTTAATGGGCTGGGGGGTCCTGGAGAAGGGAGGGTGTCTGGTCACAAAGCAAAGGGTTATTAAATAAGTACTTGTTAAAATGGCTTATAGTTTACTTTAAGCATTTAGGTCTTGTATTTCAATAAGGATTTAAACAAATAAAAAAAAGACTAAATAGATAGATAGATAGATAGATAGATAGATAGATAGATAGATAGATAGATAGATAGATAGATAGATAGATAGATAGATAGATAGATAGATAGATAGATAGATAGATAAAAGGTATGGTTTAAAAAATGGGACACAGATTACGCAATTTTCGCCTGGTGTTCTCTGTAATGTAGGTTCCAGTTCAGCATACAACTCTAAGAGGACAGCACCAGGAAGTCTAATATATATAGTCTTAATGAGCCAGTATTTATTATGAGCCAAAGAATCATTGTGATCCCTGAAAACTAGCTCCTTGCATATCCTGTCACTAACATCACCATTGCAGTGTCATACAACAAACAGCACTCCCTTTTTATGGACAAAATAAATAGGCTAACATTAAGTGTATGCATTAGGTGTTATTACCAATATGGAAGACAGCTGAATCAAGAGAATATGTCAATTCCTTATGATATAATAATTCAAAAACATCATAATGTGAATGACGTGTCACTGAAATGCACAATGAAGCAAGATCTTTTGTTCACTTTATTCTGCTGCCTGGAGTCACTAAAATGCCAGCACCAAAAACACCTGTGTAGGACTTATGGATGATTGAAACTTTGTGTAAAGTTAGTCCAATTTTCACAACAAGTCAATGTTTTACAAATCCTGAGCCATATGAAATGGCTTACATACGTTTCTGACTGTTGGAACAATTTTTACTTGAGGCTCCTGGTCATTTTTTGACATCCACAACCCACCAACTATGTCTTCTTGGGCCTTCCTCTGCACCTCATCACTTCCACTACCATCACCGTGCACCCATTCACCCAATCATTCTCCATGTTTTGCTCCACATCCCAAACTACTTTAGTCTGTTTCTCCTCAGTTCAATAGGTAAACTTATTAGTAAAGTGTTTAAAATACATTTACATTAATGTAGTGGCAAAAAGTTAAATTCCACATTTTGTACTTCTGACTCCCTGAATGTATTTAAGAAGTATTTGAAGACTTTCTTGTTTGGTGAATTTCTGTCTAACTCAGCTGAAAAAAGGCAAATGATATAATATTTGAAATACAAAATACAACTGATATTATAACACTTTTTTTTTTGAAAAGGCAGAACACTACAAAAATGGTTCAGTATTTAAGGCATGGCACATAATACACAAAATTTTGTTAGTTTTGACTATTATAATCTTCACTTATACATTTTTTGGATTTTAATGTATATTTTCTTATTATAGCGCCAAGTGCTGATATGGATCCTTTGCTCTTTTAGGTGGGGTGCTATCTTCAAGAGGACGGCTCAGCTTTGCCACACTAGAAATCTGTTTTTTATAGGCACCACTGCTGCTGATGATGGAAAGCCAGCTCATGCTGTGGCTCATGCAACCATCAGCGCCGTTACACTATTTACATTTTGATACAACGTCAAATTTTATTTAATGAGGCATCTTTCAATATTGAACACTCTAACAAGGAACTTAATAAGTTCCAGAGTGTTGTACGGATATTTATAGTGCAGAAGTATTATTTTCTGTAAATGTCGAAGATGATGGTTGCTCAGGGCATTAAAGCAAGTGAGAAGCAGCAGTCAACGAAGACCGTTTTGCTTTCAATTTCAACACTTAAGCCACTAGAAAGAAAGGGAAGTTGTGTGAAAGCAGTAACTCCTGCCACTATGATTAACCTGCTCTCTAATTCACCGGTGCTGATGAGCTTACAAAGCAGCACACCCCCTGTCCAGCATCACCACACCGCCACTCAAGAGCTGTGTTATTTTAATTCGCTTATTGAACATTTTATTTTAGCTTGACTTATACCTATTTAAACACTTTACAAAAGGTTCTCTTTTGGCTCTGATATATTTGCTGCCTTTGTGTTTCAGGCTGGCTTGCTTCTCCATCAGCTCAGATTGGCTTGAAACGTGAGTGAGCCAAAATGTGATTGCTGGGGTGTAAAATAAATTACAAAAAATAATTCCAGGGCTCAGTAGTTGGCATGCCATAGGGTGTCTGTCATAATTTATGCTTTTTTTCAGAAAAAATAATGCTTTTTAAAATAGTTGAGAAATTGAATACAGGCGGGGGTTGGGGGATTAGTGGGTAAAAACTAAGTGCTGCCTGGGGATAGAGGGGGTTCTGCTTGAGGTACTGGCATTTGATTATCACACTTAATTTCATTTGGGCCCCATGTCGATGCACTTTGCAGAAGGATTGCCCAGATATGAACAGGTAACTACCATCTGCTGCTCTGATATTGCCATTTTTCAACCGACTTTGCTTTGCTTCAAGCTGTAAAAAACCTGCAGTTGTATACAACTGAACAACCAATTGAGATATGGCAGAAGAATCTTGTATGGGAAAACGGTCTGAACACAGAAGTGGGCACCATGAGACTGATGCAGCTAGCAAGGTCAATAATGTTTCCAAGACTCATTTAGGGAATAAATTCTGAGATGGTTTCCAGGTCTACATTATAAATTGTCTATCGAAACAAAGAGACACAAAAACTCAGGAAAATTAACTGAAAACCTGAGGGATCTTCATTAATGTTTTATCTGGCTGTCTTCAGATCCACTTGGTTAAAGATGCTTGGGCAAAACTAAATAATATGAGCAAACAGAGCATACGTAACAGGGCCATAGAATGGTGACATGCTATGTATGCATATTTTGTTTTTAAAATATATCATATATAATAGGACGCATGGTGGTGCAGTGGTTAGCTCTGTTGCCTCGTTGTTGCTTGATCATGGGTTCAAGTTCATGTGTTCTTTCTGTAGAGTAGAGCCATACTCCAGTGGATGCTTAGAATCTTCTTCAGGTCCTCTAGTTTTCACCAAAAAGATGCACAGATCAGTTTAACTGTCAATTCTAGTCTGGTCCCATATCAATGAGTGTGCTCAGTTCTGTTGAAATGGGCTCTAGAACCCATAATCCTAAAATATAATAAGCAGTTTTAGTAAATTTCATTAGAATTCTTCTTAACATTAAATAATTATTTTCTCATGAATTGGTATCTGATCAAAAGCCAGTCATATCTGGATGAAAATGATTGCATGTATAAGCAAATTTTACAGTAAATCAGTAGAAATATATTCAATAACAGCAGCTATTTACCTTCATACAAATAGTGACCCATTCATCATGCAAAAGCCTGATTCTTTTCAGTGTTAGGCACTGGCAGGACACTCAGTTTTGTGCTATTAATTCTGTAATTCATTCATGTTTTGAATGCTCATATTACAAAGGAGAATTGATAGAGAGCCACAAAGAGCAGGGCAAGATTCGGTCCTGGATGTGTGTGGCGGACAGGAGAGCAGCCATGAGATGCACACTACAGTGGTGTGAAAAACTATTTGCCCCCTTCCTGATTTCTTATTCTTTTGCATGTTTGTCACACAAAATGTTTCTGATCATCAAACACATGTAACCATTAGTCAAATATAACACAAGTAAACACAAAATGCAGTTTTTAAATGATGGTTTTTATTATTTAGGGAGAAAAAAAATCCAAACCTACATGGCCCTGTGTGAAAAAGTAATTGCCCCCTTGTTAAAAAATAACCTAACTGTGGTGTATCACACCTGAGTTCAATTTCCGTAGCCACCCCCAGGCCTGATTACTGCCACACCTGTTTCAATCAAGAAATCACTTAAATAGGAGCTGCCTGACACAGAGAAGTAGACCAAAAGCACCTCAAAAGCTAGACATCATGCCAAGATCCAAAGAAATTCAGGAACAAATGAGAACAGAAGTAATTGAGATCTATCAGTCTGGTAAAGGTTATAAAGCCATTTCTAAAGCTTTGGGACTCCAGCGAACCACAGTGAGAGCCATTATCCACAAATGGCAAAAACATGGAACAGTGGTGAACCTTCCCAGGAGTGGCCGGCCGACCAAAATTACCCCAAGAGCGCAGAGACGACTCATCCGAGAGGTCACAAAAGACCCCAGGACAACGTCTAAAGAACTGCAGGCCTCACTTGCCTCAATTAAGGTCAGTGTTCACGACTCCACCATAAGAAAGAGACTGGGCAAAAACGGCCTGCATGGCAGATTTCCAAGACGCAAACCACTGTTAAGCAAAAAGAACATTAGGGCTTGTCTCAATTTTGCTAAGAAACATCTCAATGATTGCCAAGACTTTTGGGAAAATACCTTGTGGACTGATGAGACAAAAGTTAAACTTTTTGGAAGGCAAATGTCCCGTTACATCTGGCGTAAAAGGAACACAGCATTTCAGAAAAAGAACATCATACCAACAGTAAAATATGGTGGTGGTAGTGTGATGGTCTGGGGTTGTTTTGCTGCTTCAGGACCTGGAAGGCTTGCTGTGATAGATGGAACCATGAATTCTACTGTCTACCAAAAAATCCTGAAGGAGAATGTCCGGCCATCTGTTCGTCAACTCAAGCTGAAGCGATCTTGGGTGCTGCAACAGGACAATGACCCAAAACACACCAGCAAATCCACCTCTGAATGGCTGAAGAAAAACAAAATGAAGACTTTGGAGTGGCCTAGTCAAAGTCCTGACCTGAATCCAATTGAGATGCTATGGCATGACCTTAAAAAGGTGGTTCATGCTAGAAAACCCTCAAATAAAGCTGAATTACAACAATTCTGCAAAGATGAGTGGGCCAAAATTCCTGCAGAGCACTGTAAAAGACTCATTGCAAGTTATCACAAACGCTTGATTGCAGTTATTGCTGCTAAGGATGGCCCAACCAGTTATTAGGTTCAGGGGGCAATTACTTTTTCACACAGGGCCATGTAGGTTTGGATTTTTTTTTCTCCCTAAATAATAAAAACCATCATTTAAAAACTGCATTTTGTGTTTACTTGTGTTATATTTGACTAATGGTTAAATGTGTTTGATGATCAGAAACATTTTGTGTGACAAACATGCAAAAGAATAAGAAATCAGGAAGGGGGCAAATAGTTTTTCACACCACTGTATGTCCCCCGGAATGCATGGTGGCAGCCCTCCAGGGTTACATCGGGGCCACAGGCATGGGACTTCAGGGCTCAGACCTGTTGGGCTCTGTGGCCACCCCCCACAGGAGCTGCATGGCTTAACGAGCCCTTGTGGGCTGGAATGCAGCCACACCCGGAAAGGCAGCCTAATTAGACCAATTACCACCTGGAGCACTTCCGGGAGGGCTACGAAAGGAGCCTGCAGCGACTACTCAGGGTGCCAGAGTCGGGAGGAGGAGGAAGACAAAGCTGCCTGGGAGGAGGAGGAGGAAGAAGAAGAAGAAGAAGAAGGTGGTGGTGGTGGCGGTGGTGGTGATGGAGGCAGAGGCGGAGGAGTTTGGAGGAGGAGGAAGAAGAAGAAGAAGAGTGTTTTTGGGTGTTTTTCTTTTGGTGTTTTTGGAACTGTGTAGGACCTGTGGAGCATGGGAAAGACGTGCCCCATGGCTGAAGACAAGAATAAAATCTTTTTGTTTATTTTTACCTGTGCCTAAGTTGTCAGTCTGTGTTGGGTCGATGCCTATATAGCGCCTTTGCCACAATGTGATAATGTACATCTGAGCTACCAATTAACCTAACCTTAAGAAACTGAAGCAAATAAAAACAAAATCACATAGAGACATGGAGAGCACACAAAAGGCACACAGACAGTGACCAGGCCAGGACTTTTAATCTGTGAGACAGCATTACTAACCACTGTGCTACCATGATCCATGTTTTCTGTTATGTCATATTTCAATACTGAAGCAATAGTAAGCAGGGCTCAATTCAGAGTTTGTCATTATCTGCGTGAAGTTTGCCCCATTCTCTACAGGTTGGTGTTGATTTCTATTAAGTACTCTTGTATTCTCTCTCACACCCAAAATACACAGATGATGGCTTGGTTGTCAACATGAAATTGACCGAATTTGAGTATAATTGCTAAGTGTTGGTGTTGTGAAAGAACTCAAAAGGACACAGAAAAAGGTCTGGGGGCAGCCGTACATATAAATGAAATAGGTTGCCGTAAATGAAGGATTTGAGTAGCAAGAAAAGCGCTATATAAATGTAAAGAATTATTATTATTATTGTGATTCAATATAGACTTTAGTCCAAAACAAGAACAAACAGACAGGCAAACATGGCAGCTTCGGGGACGGAGCCCTGAAATGACATAATCAGGCCAGGAATTGATGTCATTGGGCCTGGAACAGGAAGTGACATCGTTGGGTCCAGAACAGGAGGTGACGTCATCAGGCCTGTAAAAACTGAAGTGTCGTCATCCAATCCAGGTGAAATTTCCCGTAGCCAGCCTGCCGATGGAAAAGAGTAAGGATCAGTACACCCTGCCTCTGGTCTGGCATGGAATTTCTTCATTTGAGCTGCCTCCCATGTGCATGTTTGTGACAGTGTACCTGAATGCCTTATAATGGACTGGCATCACATCCAACATGGATGCCTGCATTGAACCAGAAGTTTCCAAGATATGCTTTTGCCTCCACCACTTATAATGAAAAAAGGCAGAAAATTGATGGATGGATTACTTACAGCTCCTGACCTTTTTCAGATTTTCTGTGCTACATTTCTAAACTACCATATTTGAAAAAGGGTACATTTGAATGTTAAATAATAAAGGGTGCTACAAATTAATGTGTGAGAATATGCAAATACATAGGAAGAGAATAGGCTTGCTTAGGAATAAAGAATGCCCTTACAGATAACTGGCAGCACTAGACATATCATACTAGTGGCACTTCATTAAAATGACTCAAAGATGTAGTGTCTAATACAAATATCTCTTTGAGTCTCATTTGAAATATGTCTACAGTACAAGGAGAAAAAAGAGGACCCTATTTTTTCCGGATTTACCTGAAAGTTTTGTCCACATTTACATGAAAGAACATTTTCCCTGGCCCAGTGTTCCCTAAATATCCATTGCAAATGAGACACTGTGGAGCTTCTGTTAAAAAGAATTGGCTTATTTACCTGCATTACATGACTGGGTGATAAAGAGGATATCCACTCCCTCAGGCTAGCATTAGGCTGGATCACCCATGCCCATTTCCTAATTGAAAGGCTCCAATTCAATCCTGATCTTGGACTGAACATACCATTAAGAGGAGATGACCCTTTATGATTGATATTTGAGAATGTATGCCAGGGCCCATGTTTGTTCTTTAATTGGGCCTCATTGTTATGCCTCCTTCCAGACCAGTTATGCTTTGACTGTTGAATATACATTTAATTTATACAGACAGACAGACAGAAAGAACGAACAAACTAACTAACTAACTAACTAACTTGATTTGTCCCAGTGGGTAATTTGGCTTTTTAATAGCAGCTTGATAATAAATAGATAAATAAATACGTAATATTATATTAAGACCAACATCAAATCCCTCTCAAATATACAACAGAAAGACTACAAAAAGAAAGAATCTAAATATAGAGAAAATTGAAGGATCACTTTACATTGATATGCTTATGACATTATAAACTTTTACAGATGTAATACACACTAGTTAAAAAAAAACACGAAAAAAACTAAGAATGTATGACTGAAGGAAAGCAGTTACAATCTTGTGTTTTGAACCATATATAATCCATTTCTATACATATTTCGGACTTTTGCTTTGTTGTCACTATTTTTTTATTGTCATATTTATGGTGAGACTGTGCTGCCATTTTGTGTGCTGTGTATTTTTGAGCAGGCATAGCCATGGTGTTGATAGCAATAGTGCAGAGCATGTGATAATTGGAACTTCCAACGTGTGACATCACCAGTCGTTCACTATTTAAGATGGCAGTGCACTACTTGTTTTCACCATTTCCGGATTCTAAAAAAATTAGTGCATTCAGTTATTAAAAATCAATTCAGGAGACATATTTCTTTTGACTACGAGTTTGGTTTGTATTTTGGGTTTTAGTTCTCTTAATCTTTTGGCCTAGACCTCTTCTAGTTATTTGACAACAATTTCTCATCTACAGGTCAGGTGCAACGTAGGTCCCACCAGACCTACATTTGGCTGACTATGAGTATTTGGTGGGGTAGCTTGGCTAATATGCAGTTCTCAGCAATAAATAAACCTCTCATATTCTGCCCATGTTTACCAACTCACAAATGTTTGCCCCAACTCACCTTCCTACTCTGGATTTTTCAATTTTTCATTTTTAAAATTTTCATTTTTAAAATTAAATATCCTAGGACCATCAAGTCAGAAATGTCTCAAGCAGTATCCCTGACCACTAACCAAGGAAAATTAAAATCCTCCATGACATTTTCTGGGTTACATTGTAGTGGGGCTACATAGTAATAGTGTTTTCAATGTTTGTACTGAGTGCGTTTTGTTTCCATCGTCCCGTTTGCTGTTTATAATGTGTGCTTCAGTGAATGTCATCCCCGTAAATACAGGGTGGACGGTTGATGGAAGGAGACCGCAATCCCCAAGATGGAAAGCACCTGTTTACAATCAATCAATTACAGCCGGCTCATTACTATATAAACAATCAGGAGGGAACAGAGGGGAAGAAGGAGAAAGATGGAGATTACATTGTACGACAATGAATCAACTTTACCTGCTGTTTTCCACATCGCGCTTTTGTACCAGTTTGTTTTTCATTCTGTCGGACTTATTTCAATTCAATCATCACCAGAGACCCCGGGGTTGAACTACGTTATCGACCACACACTGAGGATTCACGGTGAGGTTGTTCCATTTTTTCCGGGAAATTAAAACACATCATTTATCTCTTGAACAGTCATCCGTATTCAGGATAGTTGTATACTCGGACTCAAGTTCACTATCATTGACATTTTCCGTATTCATTCATTGTTATTTGTGTTTGTTATATGTTACTGGGACAAGGGAGGGTTTGTTAATGTCTATATGGTGTTGTCACGTTGCTGCTTTGGTGGAGGAATTTACATATCTACAGTTAGGTCCATACATATTTGGACAGAGACATTACCACAATGGACAGATTTCATTACCACAATGAATTTTAAATGAAACAACTCAGATGCAGTTGAAGTGCAGACTTTCAGCTTTAATTCAGTGGGTTTAACAAAAAGATTGCATAAAAATGTGAGGGAACTAAAGTATTTTTTTTAACACAATCCCTTTATTTCAGGGACTCAAAAGTAATTGGACAACTGACTCAAAGGCTATTTCATGGGCAGGTGTGGACAAGTCCGTCTTTATGTCATTATCAATTGAGCAGATAAAAGGCCTGGAGTTGATTTGAGGTGTGGTGCTTGCATGCGGAAGATTTTGCTGTGAACAGACAACATGCAGTCAAAGGAGCTCTCCATGCAGTGGAGTATTTCCTTTCTTTAGTACAGTTCTTCTGAGCTAATGTTATACTAGCAGCAGAGCACAGTATAGAACAATGTCATGGCCAATATGGATCTACAGAACATGTCCTGCAGCTTATAACACCCATTAAAGGACCCGAGTCACCCTGATTGAAGAACCTACTCTGAGCCTATTTGTACAATAGGTTTGTATTACCCACCCAATAACAACTCTTTCCCTTCAGCTCTGTAAGTTGTCCCCATACGGCATGCCATCATAATGACTGCTTTCAGAACTGATTTATGTATTCAATTGAAATATTTCAAATGCTATCCTTAAGAGTTTCATTCTGTATAATTTGAATTCTGGAAAAAAAATTCAATATCGTCAATACCAAATTACAGGAATAATTTCATTGTTCATAGCAGCCATTTCTATTAAAGGATTCAGCAGACCACTTTCCCCTTGGCCTTTAGCATTGTCATTTGTTCTCTCATATTTTTGTCTTATCTGTGGTCTAGGCACAGTAAAACAGCTAATATGCATTAAAGTAATAAAGATAGCATGGTACAAGCAGAAAAGTTGCAAACAAATGTGATTTTATTTAAAAAGATGAAAAACATTAAGGAATCAACAGTAGAAAAAAGAAAAAACCTTAACATTAGTAAAACCTGTAAATGTAAGCATACGAAAAATTAAAGCCATAGGTAATGGTGGTTTCTGATCCAGGGGAAACCCAAAGGGAAATATACAAGTTGTCATGTACTCTTTATTCAACTAAAGGCCATACAGTTCACAAACCACAGTTTAGTCAATATTCAACTGCATACTCGATTTATAGATGATATTCAGTGTCAGACATTAGTAACAGGAACTCCATTAATCATTATAACAAAGAATTTTAAAAGTATTAAATTATTATAGGATGATTTCCATTGGTCTAAAGAAGGAGAATTACACACATTTCAGATCAAGGCAACTCTGTGCTGTCTGTGTAGAATTTACATGTCTTTCTATGTATTTACTTGGATGTTTTTTAATCCCTAAATCTTAAAGATGTGCAAATTGGGTTGACTGATCAAGTATGACTTAGTATGTCGTACAATTGGCTGATGCACTATCCAGGATTGTGTCCAATGCTACCACGATAGGCTGTGGCCCCAGAAACTCTGAACTGAATTAATAGGTCCAGTAAAAGGATGGATGGATACATGATGTTAATGATCAGTGAAGCTGAAGTAAAACATTAAAGTAGGAAGATGGAGTTGCCCTTACAATTCAATTAAACATTTCTCATGCTAACAGAAACAGCTGCATTGATTGTTGTCTTTAGAAGACATAACAGCAATACATTCCAACAGCAAAAACACATTTATACAAGGTTTATATAGTACCTTTAAGTGTAATTCTGATGGTGTGGTGCAGCCCCACACTACCAGGTCTTTCCGGGGAGCCCCTTGAACCTGCTACCGCCGATAACGTACCTGAGGGATAACCTAGCAGATGAGGACACAACACAAAAAGCAAGGGGTAGATCCATTCAAGTGCAAAAGTGTTCTTATTAAAAACAGTCAAAACTAAACAGTGTTCAAAAGTGCAATGCAAAAGTTCAAATAATAAATAGATAATCCAAAAAACAGGTGAAGTTTAAAATCAATTAAATAAATAATCTGTTAAAACAAGTTTAAAAACACAATGCAGGTAGTTGTCCACAAAAACAATGAGCCCTAGTGCACTTCTTTAAAAACAGACGTCTCCTTAGCTTCACTCAATACAGTCTCTTGCAGCCAATTAGGCGCCTAATCGGGAGTTCAGCTGACCTTCTGTTCCTAGGATTGGTGCCCTGCTGCCGTCTGTGGCCCCAGCAGGCCCCCATGCCAAGTCTCTAAGTCCCGCTGCCAGGCTTGCAACCCAGCAGTCCATGGCTTCCAATGCAGGGTGCCTCACTGAGCCTTCCAGTTCCCCTGCAGCCACACTCTGGCCTTATGTGCTCCAATCAAGCACTTTCCAGCTCCCAGGTCACTCAGCCGAAGTGACCTCCTTCACTCCCTGAGTGTCGGCCATACGATAACCCAAGGAATTTCCCCAGCCTTCTTGTCTTCTCCCTCTCTTGTTCGCTCACTTGCACCGGCTCTGTCTGCCTCCCACCTTCTCTCCATTCTTTTCTTAACCTCCTTCCTTTCATTCTTTTCTTTTGTTCTTCATTCCGTTTTTTACATTCCTTTCCGATATTCTTGATTCTCCCCTTTCTCGCCAGCATTCCCTTATATGCCTCCGTGGGCGCAGTGTCTCAATTGCTCACTGCAAGAAGCTAATAAAGCAATTGAGACAGACCGCACCCTCAAGTGTCTCGTCTCAATTACTTCACCATCCTCCCACAGCTGCACAATCCCACACACCACGGAGATCAAGCCGGCCTTTTATTTATTTAGTAAAATAGATTCTTCATCGTTAAGCCACAGATCTGCAATACCACAGTAATATAGTGCAATATTTACATATTCTTACAGATTGCCTCATTGGGAAATTGTTTTCAAAGAGTTAAGGTGGCACAGGACTGGGCAGGGTATAGCAACAACAACATTTCCTATAACACATTTTCATAGAAATAATGTAGCTCAAAGTGCTTAACAAATTACAGAAAGAGTGGAAAAGATGGAAAAAAATATACCAACAGTGGTATTTCTTGTTTCATATGCCAGTGTAGGAAAATGGGTACTGCCTTATGCCATATGTATACTGGCAGCATCAGAAAGTGTAATATGCAATGACTATGGTGAAAGAGACATAGAAATAAAATCACTGAATGCTACTGTTATGTTTCTTGATGGTTCACCAAACTCATATTGAAGCTTTGCCTCCAGAAGTAGGTATCAAGACATCACATAGGCCTACTATCAAATGGGAGCCTTATCTCAAAACCTGAAAGCAGGCTTTTGGCCTGCATTGGTTCAACTAAAAGGGGTGGAAGCTCCAATCTTCAAAAATCTAAGAAATGAACAGGGGAACTATACAAAACCCAATGGCAAATTAACAAAAAATGACTTTTTTTCCATCTAAAGAACTGAACAAAATCAATAAAAAACAAGAACAAATGAAAGATGAATTTCTGCAAAAATAAGTTTAACATCCAAAATCCTATCATTTAACAAAGCCAATGTTCAATCACCTGATAAAGCAGAAAAAGAAAGACTCTTACAAATTTGAAATCTACAGATGGAACCAAAAGAGAGAAGACTTTCACAAATACTGGGGCAAGAGACAATGACCTCTCAGCTGAATATAAATGTTAACAATGGTCCCTCAGCAGCAACATCAGGAGAGTTGACCCCATTTCCCTTCGCTCCATTTTAAGTTTGCAGTGCACATAACACAAACCATAAATAATAGTATCATAAGAGAATAATTTTCAGAAAATATTCATTAAGAAAAATTACACACAGAAGTTAATAACTCATTTGCAAAATAATATGTTAAAAGCAACCAAAACGTTAATACAATATATTCGATCCAGGGATAAAATTCTTGCTATTTCCTAACAGCTACAAGGCAGGCAACTAAATGCAAGAGATGTCTGCTAGGTGGTCCAGAGATTTTACATAAAAAATGTGAGGACTGGACTGAAGTCACCATGTGTTGGGATTTTAAAGCTGCTGCATGGCCAGTGGAACCATGAGCTTTGAGTCTGGAAGTGTTATGTGGCAAGGCTTCATTAGTGGGAACAAGGGAGTTCAGAATAGACAGTGCATGTGAAAGAGAGATGGGGATGCCTATTGTAGAATTTGAGAGTTAGACAAGTGGGTGGACCCCCCAACCTGCTAAACAAGGTGCACGACTTGTAAAGGGTCTATTGTTTGTCTTCTGATTGTGATATACTTTTGTGTTCACCCTGTTCACTTACTTACCATGTGCACTTTAAATTTAATAAAAACTAGTGTTTTTGTATATTTTAGTCTCTTTGGTATTATCCTGAGTAAGAGCTTTACTATGGGAGCGCCATTCCTTGTTTCATTATGCACTACCCAGGAGTGTTCAAATATAAAGGGTCTCTTTACCTGTTCTGGGGACATCCATCCATTACATGAGGGCAACGATGCAAAGGCAGCAAGTACTTGAAGTACAAGGTTCCTTGCTTTAATGTACTGAAGAAAGGAAATCAGTATTGTTGGGATAACAAGGGCCACCAGGAGGTACTGTAGCACAGGCAGGTTGTCAGTTGCTTTCAGAAATAACAGCTACCAGCAGAATTAACCATGTGGATGCAAATTAATGGCAGGACTAAATGCAGAAACACTGAATTATGGAGAGTGAAGCTGAAAGCTTTTGGTGGGTGGAAGTGTGGCCAGAGTCGGAGGAGTAGACAAGAGAAACTACCGTTACTCACTTTAACCCCATGCATACAGTAAGTTCTAGTGGAGCTGTGCAAGTATTTTTTGAGAAGCTATGTAGCATAAAGTGAGATTGATACATCATGTAAAGTTTTTGCAGTCTAATACAAAAACCTGCTTTCTGCTACAGATTTGTAGAGAGCCAGAGAAAAACCTTAAAACTGGGATGGGATGCCAACAATCACAGAGAATTCTCACTCACATGCCTGGAAAGGAAAGAGAAGTCACCAGAGAAAAAGCTACTCAGAAAGTTGAGAGTCATGTAAACTCTATACAGAATGCCAGCCCGGTAATTAAACCCAGGTCTCTGGAACTGTAATGTTGGAGAATTAACCTTTGTATTACCCTGGAAAGTCTATTTATCCATCCATTTTCTAAATTCAGCATCATCAAAGGGAAGGCAGAAACTAACTATGGACCAAGTGCTGGTTCATCACAGAGTACACATATATAAAGAGCAAATTTAGTGCTGTAAATTAACCAAATATACATGTTTTAGTTTTAGTCCTCACTGACTTGAAAACTTGAAACTTGAACACGCTTTTACCATTTTTACATCCACTCTCACGTTTTCAGATTGTTTTCAATAACTTTGTGTTCACTCTCAGACACAAAAAAAAACATAAATATTTCTGGCATGCATGGTTTTTCAGTCAAGACTGATGTTTGCTAGAGGACAATGGGAAAAAGATCTCTCACTCAATATATCAGAAAAGGAGTGGAAGATAGCAATGCAGAGAATTCACTCGAGCTCCATATGCACAAAGCATACAATTATTCAGCTTAAAATTATATATCGAGCACATCTGTCTCACTTAAAACTTGTCCAAAATGTTTCCAGGGCAAGATCCAACCTGCGAACGCTGCAATCAAGTCCTAGCCTCACTGGGTCACATGTTTTGGGCCTGCACCAAATTAACACCATTCATGGACAAAAATTTTTAAGTGCCTTTCAGACAGCCTTGGTGTCACAGTCCCTCCTAACCCATTAACAGCTGTGTTTGATGTTCTCCCAGATGGGCTTAAAGTGGAGAAGGACAAACAAACTGTGATTGCCTTCACTACACTATTGGCACGCAGACTTATTTTTCTAAACTGAAAAAATCCTAACTCTCCTCTTTTAAGTCAGTAGGTAACTGATGTTTTGTACTATTTGAAATTGGAAAAAATTAAATTCTCAGTTAGAGGATCTGTGCAGAACTTTTTCAAAACCTTGCAGGATCTAATCAATAATATTTTAGAATAAGCTCTTAAAGCACTGAGGAAATAATTCTCTTCGCATTTCTTTTTTTTATCCACCTATTAAACTCATCAATTTATGTATTTTCACCAGCTTTAAGTTTTACTCTGTTGGCCATGCTTTCTTTCTCAGGGGTGGGGGTTGGGTTGATTTGTTTTCAATCCTATTTTTTGTAAAAATTGATCTGTCTGTATGGAATGATTACAATAAAATCAATAAAATTAAAAGAAAAAAGAAAAAAAAAGATTGATGTTTGCTTACAGAGCAAGCTCAAAAAGAATCGAAATTTTGAAAAAGCAAGGAGACAACACCACATGGCCAGCGACCAGATCAGGATTTAATTTTGTGTCCTGGAAATGTGACGTAGTGGCAGTAATCACTGTGTCACCATGCTGCTCACAATTCATTATTATCACGGAAAAAGGTTTCACACAAGGAGAGCTTTTAAACACCACCAATTTGTGACCAGCATACCACTCCATCATGCTGCCATTTGTCCTTTATTATCACAAGAAAAGAATGACCATTCAGAAATAACCAAGAGAATGTTTTCATCAGGTTTCATATTTCATATTTCTTTCTAATATTTTATACTTTATATTGTGCTCTTTGCAATGGCTAATAAGCTTATTTGAGTATCTTAATGAAGTTAGATTAGAGTTGGCCTGTGATACACCAGTATCCTGTCCAGAGGTGTATTCTGCCTTACACTTTGCATTACTGGGATAGCTTCTGGCCCCTCGGTGACACTGAACTGGAATAGGAGGGTGCAAGAGTATTAAACTAAATTACACTATACTATACTATATTATGGTGCTAAAATGTATGATGGACGTGACTGGATGCCTACCAAATTCCTAAAACCCCACAGTTAATCTTTATTTAAATAAATTTCATTCCATCATCCACCCATTTTCTAAACCATTATAGAGTTACAAGGAACCAAAACCTATCCTTGCAGTATCAACGTAGCAACTAACCCTCAATGATATTTTACTGCAGGCCACGCTTACATACAAAGTAATAACCTGGATAATTTGAGTTTCCAATTATCATAACCTGCTTGTCTTTGGGATGTGAATTGACTGAAAATAACCAACTCAGACACAGAGAGAACATTTAAACTCCACAGTGGCTGTTACCTAGGTATGATCTGAACCTCTGCAACACCATGTGATCCACTGCCCATCATGGTCTCAAGAAAATAAACTATGACCATCAAGAAATGACTCATTTAAACAATTTTTGCACATTTCAGATGTTTCTCTGAAGTTTATTTTATGCTATTTGTTTCTTAAATCTTTTTTTAGCCTTTAACGTAAACTGATTTTTCATCACTTCTTCAACCTCTGTCTTGACAGAACAGCTGCCGTTAATTATTTTCTATCTCCTACAAACATCCTGAATGCTTGAAAAATTAAGGGCTGGTTATTTGTATAACGATATGCTGGAATATTTATAGCTTTTAATAACTCTCCAGTAACTACTGAGTTGATTTTTTTTTAATTATGCAAAGGTGAAATCAGCTTAAGTGCTTTCTTTTTTAAATGTCTCTTCAGCTGCTTCACCACAACTGAGCTTGGATGTACACTAGAAAACATTTTCTTTTTAATTTCCAACCAGCGCAACTTTCAGAAACCAGATGCTTCATTTTCCACTTTTTTTTTTTTTTTTTTTTTAGAAGAGGAAATTGGCTCGATTTTTTATGATATTCTGCATGAATTATGAAGTGTCCTAAACAAAATGTGCTTGACCACAAACTCTCAGCAAAAAGAATTGGATATATTTTAGTTACTGGCTGGATCTTTGGTGATTTTCCTCCATTTCCTCCTTCTCCCTGTTCGACTCCCTCGGAGTTGCAAGCTGTCTGTAGACTTTCATTATTTGCACTTCACTACATTGGGAAAAGCTCTGCATGCTCCCAGGTAAAGAAATCAATGTACAATTACTCTAGTCTTCTATCTAAGCAAACATGTCTAGGAGCTCAGCATGTGTGGCACAAGTACATACTTCAGAAGAATAACATCTTTTTGGGTTCTTTCTCCTGTTTATGCTGTCTAAGAAGAGTGTTATTCTCATAATTTTCCATTTTACCAGCATTGCTGGTTGTGACTATGTGACTTCTTTTGATGCTATTTTCTATAAAGTTTTAAATTCTTCTTTTTTACAGTTGTACCTTTGCCCACCTGCGCACAAACTCTCAGCTAGTATTAGTAATAGTAGTAGTAATAACATCTGTTGTTATGAAATTTGAGGAAAAGTTTGTAGTTACGAGGTTGTTGTCTGAGGCACAAGCAGACCAGGACCAGTTCGCTTATAGACATCAATGATGATGCCTATAATAATGTTGTTCATCTTATTGTTGTTACTTTTAGTCGATTTTTAGTTCAGCTTTTAATACTTTGTTGTTCAGCACATGAATGTCAAGTGCTTTTATTATTGAATGGTGTTACTCATTTCTTACAGAACGAACCCACCATGTCAGATTAAGTCTCTGGTTTTTAGAACTGGTGTTCCTCAGGAGTGTGAGGGGTTGCCAATTCTATTTAAATTATATACAAGTGAATGTACTAGAAGTACCTCAGATATCCAGCTTATAAAATACTCTGATGATATTGTAGGCCTCGTCTGTTTGATAAGGACTTAGAAGTGGCTACATATAAAACAGAGATTGAAAGGTTTGTTCAGTGATTTAAGGACCATTTCTTCATTCTTAATGTCAGAAAAACTGTGAAAATAGGTCTGTTGGTGATAATTTGCCAATGCCGGTTTATGATCATAGCATAGCAACCAGGTTAATTCATACAAATGCTTAAAAGTTCATATAGACACTAAATTAACACAGCGCATAGAGGTGGATAATGTCAAGTTGTGACGATGCGGGTTCGCTGCCTGCACCCAATTTTAATCCGGGAGCCATTGAACCCTGCACCATCCGTAATGTTACAGATGAGCTCGGCAGTGAGTACACTACATGGAACCATTTTGTTTTGTCTTCTTCCTTCCTCCTTCACTCCTCCCATGCAAGCTTTGTCTTTCATCCACATGATTCCAACTTGCTTCGGTGAAGTCGAGCGGCTGCTTTTATAAATGATCCGGGAGCACTTGCGGTAATAGAGCATGGCCCACTGGAAGCACTTCTAGTTCAAACGGAAGTATGTAGAAACCAGAGATTTTGAATCCTGGCAGCTCCCCTGGTGACCGCTACGGAACCCAGCAGGGTTACCCCGATGAGACTACAGGTCCCAGTATGCCCAGCAGGCATCCGTGTAGGAATCCTAACCCAGGTATGCTACCATCTAGTGTAAAGAGGCAGCAAACAGTCTGAACAGAATAACTCTCTCGAGTCTACTATTATATTGGCCTCCTGGCCAGATACTGTAAGACACCTAATACTATTCCGGAAGGGATGCCAACATAAGCAGTTGTCTGGCAGGGGATGTCTTTTCTTTCTTCCCACTTTTTTGTTCCCTTGGCCTTCTGGACAGGCAATTAACTGCAATCTATCCCAGCAGGGATGCCAGCCCATCTGTCTATTACAACAGTTGGCTATGAAAATCATTGGAGTATATCAAACCTACTTTCTAATATCAGAGTATGAAGAAGTCATCTTCAGGCAAGTCCGAAAAATCATCTCTAATCCCACATGTCTTCTATTCTGAGTGTCAGCATCTTCCTTCAAACAAGTGTTCTTGAGTCACCTGCTGTAGGCTTAATCGATACATGCATTTTTGTACTAATGTTGATTAAAACTCTTAATACTAAGAGGTGCTAAGCAGTGCAAAGAATGTGAGGGAAGGTTATGGTCTTTGAAATCTAAGTTTGATCATAAGATAAACATGACATCATTTTTTTTAATATATGTATGTGATTTTTATGTTATATGTCTTGTTGATGGAGTGGACACTGATGTTATCCTATCTAATCTTATCTTAGTAGTGTTGTAATGTGTACAAAGTATGATGAAATTGTTATTTGCGTGGATTACTCTATACTGAATAATTTTACTATGCAAAGAATTAGAGAATGTTTACTAAGTCAAAGACCAAAAGTGGAAAAAATTAAATATGCACCAATTTGGGTTAGGAAGACAATGCTTACTATAAATTGATTCTGGATAGCATGAGGCAGTGTGAGGGATGGCCAGCATCCTTACCTGGCCAGGACACCATTAGGATGGAAGTACAGTGGGACACAGCTTACACAGGGCTTTGTCGCTCCCAGGATGTTAGATGGCAGTGAGCTCAGGCTCAGATACCAACATTGGTGACGCAGGGCATGCCGGGTATTGCAGTTCCAGGGGACAGTCCTGTTGGATCCCATGGGGGCCTGCCAGGGGTAGCTGCAGGATTTAGCTGTTCCTATTCCATGGGGCTCTAACCACACCCGGGTGTGCTTTGAAGCTGCAGTATCATATCACCAGAAACACTCCCAGGGGATTAGATAAAAGGATCTGCCTGCCTCAGTTCAGGGAGCCAGAGTTGGGAGGATGTGGACAATGCTTGCATGAAGGCGTAGAAGAGGCAGTGACTGAGAGAGAGAAAGTGAGAGAGAGAAAGAGGGAAGAGAGAAGACAAAGTATCATAGCTATATTGTACTTATTGTGCTTGTGCATTGGGCTGTTGGGGGAATGCTTGGTTCAAAGAGTTTCCCACGAAATAAAGACTTTGAACTTGTGTCCTAAACCTGCTTGTGTTGGGTGTTTGGGGAGCAGGAGTGCCCTCTACTGTCCACAGCAGCTAATACAAAAGAGTTACCCTGGCATAATAGGGTGCCTTAATTTTACAAAAGGTGGCATATATGAAAGCATGTGAGGGCTCCCAGAAGTCAGCCTAAAATAGGCCAGGAGTTGTAAACAAAGCCCAATGACAGCTCAAGCAATATTTATTAAAATGGCTGATTTTCATACATGAAAGTAGCTCAAAGCACTTTATAATAATAGCTAAAACAAGACAGTTACAAAATAGTTTACAAACTAAAGAACAATTATTTGTAAAAGGTTTTTCAGAAAATAAATGTCCATAAATAATTAAGTTCTATGAACCCATAGCCAGGGAGGAGAGAAAAACATACATACTGGTGAGGGCACTGGAGAAAATAAACCTCTAGAGCTATACCAGTCATGAAAACCTGGAGCGTTTCAGCTGCACTGCACCATGGACATTGACTGCCTGACTTTTATCTCTAGCTGATCCCTTTGGATAGTCTACTGACAGACAGGGAGAGACAGCAATGACATAGATTTAAATATCATAAGACCAGGAGATGCATGTGTCTTTCTACCAAGACACTGAAAGCAAAGCAGGTTTTTCAAGTGACTTTGATTTGCTTTGAAAAGCAGATATCTAAACTTTTATCAGGGTTGGGCAAGAACTGCAAGTTGTTTAGTACAGTATTATTTAACCAGATTCAAAATGTTAAGACAAAGAGCTTAGTCAAGAATAGAAAACTTGTTTATTGGTCAAAGCTGTAATTTTGGACAAAGGTCTACTGGTGCTGCACTTTACTTTACAGTATAGGTGAGTCTTTGTGGCTCAAATCATGGTGGCTGTTGAAAAGCAATCTTCAGGTATCAGGCCAGGTCTGTTAGCAACTCATTACTCAGCTTCAGATGTTTTATAATGGAGGTTTAATGAACTTAAAAAAAATTAAACTGCAAAAAATTGAAAGATTTCTCAGGCAACAAAATGAAGAATACATGAAAATCAAGCTGTAAAATTCAGTAAGTCTCATATCCTGAAAAAAAATATCTAAAGCAAAAAAAAAAAGAATTTGTAATGGGCCGAAATTGGTTTTCCAACTCTTTAATGTCCAAGGCTGAAAGACCACATAGCCGCCTCTGGGCATTCTAATAAACATTATTAATTACTGAAATCAACAGTATGAAGATATCTCAAGTACAGTAGTTTTTAAATATATGTAGTCATAATGGCAATTTCAGAATATTTTTTTTCTGTAAGGTTAATTCCATTAAAAGTATTATGAAAAATTGCAAGGTGTTTTAAAAAGGTGCATTTACCATAAAAGGAAAGACAGAAGTGGGTGGAATGAGTAGTTAGAGCAACAAACAGGGCCTTCCTATACGCAAAGTCCCCAGTGTGTTAGGCGAATGGCTGGTCCCGCAGGCTACCAGCACAGAACACCACCAAACATCACACCTCCCACTCTTCCTTTCCACCATTGGCACCACTCCCAAGTTAGAATTTGCAGTTGTTTTATACCTCAACAAGACCGTGAAAGCTATCATCCCGGAGAACATACTCTGCAATCCAGACTTTAGCTGTCATTTAAAGGATCAGGGAAATGCTCCATATTTCTACACCCTCCAAAAAATAGCTATTCCTTTAAAATATGTAGCAGGGATCTGCCAATGCCAATGTGGAACTCCTTCTACTCTATATATTCAGGTGATTCCAAAGAAATTACCCAAGTAAGTAAACTACTTCTTTGCCACTAGAGTCATTATTTCCAGAGGACTTTCTTAAATTTAGGACACACTGCCCCTGATGGTGCTCTATTTTCTGTCCTGGCACAATGACTATTGTTCTTCCTGCCGGAGTTCATCTAAGGTCAGAACCTCAGAAGCCCCTGTCACTACCTCATACCACCACCACTCATCTACAGCCCCACCAGAACCTATTTAACGTGTGGTTATAAATAATGACAAGAAGAGCATCCAAATAAAACTAAAACTTTCTCATTAATAAATAAAGATGCTCTTTTTTATACTGTACCAATAAATCTGGCAGTAAAAGCATTTCATCACTGAATCATGTCTTCACTTTGTGTTTTTCATTGGCAAACCTATTTTAGAAGCTGCCATGGTCCATATTCTAATGTATTGCATTAAATGGGAGTTTCAAAATAATGCATTTCATTTTTAAACTCAGACTCAGTCAAATTATATTTGCCACTATGTCTTTGGGATATAAATGCATATAATATTACAGTTGTTAAAATGTGTCATCTGTGTGGAAAAAGAATATGGGATGACAGTTATGCCCTTATAACGTTATCATTTTTAGAGGAAAGAGATATGTGCTATGAACAACACAATGCATCAAAACATTCCTAGAGGCTGTAAAAAAACAATTTTCTTCCATTATAAAATCCATTATAAATTCTTACTTCTTTCCGATCATGTTTTGATTGTTGACACATCCTTGCATTTTCATCAAAAAATGTTGTGATGCTGATCACTGTCCATATCACTGTATAAAATAAGGAAGTATTGATTATCTGAGATGATCTTAAACCCCAACATCGCCAGATGGTAATTCTACAGATAATGGCTGACATATTTTCATGTGCACGTGAGGCAGAGTTTCTGTCTAGAAGGAGTAGCATCGGCTTGAGACAGTACTGGTGTACAGTAGATAAGTTGAAGATTCTCACATCCATGTACAGAAAGTAAATTAGTTTTTAAACTCTAATTAAAAATATTAAAGGTAATGCAGAAAATATTTTAAATAAAAATATAGTTGTCTTAAATTTTAAATGCACTACTAAACTTATTTAAATTTAAAGTAATATATTCATCCATAAATTCATTTTAATGGCCCCCAAGAAAATCAGCAATTTCACACTACTATAATTGGACAAAACCTGTTTTTATTTCTTGGAGAGAGGACGAAGACAAAAGTGCAGGCACAGCAGTGATGACAAGGGTCAGAGGTGCAGAGAAGAAATCCAAAGAGCTGTCACTAAGTCTGGCTTCTGAAGGAGCCTCACTGGCAATTAAAAGGAACATTTATGAAAGCTGTGTGAGGAGTAGTGAGCATTAAGGGAATAAGACATGACTGAAAAAGTTGGAACATGAAGCAGGGGATGAAACATGGCTGGAGAAGCTTGGACATGAAGCAAAGCTTGAAAGAACCAAGATGACAGTGATCAGGTAGATGTTTGAAATGTTATGGAGTGAGAGGAAGATGAATGCTTATGCAGAGGATGGCTAGGTGAAGGAGTTCACCAAATGAGGGTACATCGGGTAAAGTGCCAAGAGAGAGATAAAAGAAGAAAAGGTTAGAGGTACTGTTCGATAATGTGAAAAGAATGGGTCATGCCCCATAGGATGTCTAGGGCTGTGGAATGTGAAGGAAAAAGGTGACAACTTGCCAAACCCAGAAATTGTTTGTTAAACCATTGATGATGAAGTGATAATGGACACCTGTCTTACTATCATAAAAAGACTGCATTTCCCAATGAAGCTTATAGCCAAACTTTAAATGCTGGAATTCATTCTTTTCTTGTAGACAGTCATATGTGGAATTGCTTTAGAGTCAAAAATAATAATTCTCAGATGAGGATGGCTCAGCCATGTTCAGATGCCTTCCTGAACGCTCCGTCTGGACTGTGCGTTTTTTAAGTTTATTTCCCTTATTTATTATTTCTTCAATTACAGACGACATTGGGGTTAGTAATTTATGATAGCAGAACACTTTTGGAAATTGGAAACCGGTTCTCTACTTTTATTTCGGACCTTTTTAAGCCCAATCTGTCGTGACCGGCTGAGATACTCTGCAACCCGGACGGCAACAATAAACGCGACGCTGACCTGTGATGACGAACAAAGAAGCGGCGTGGGAAACGCAGCAGTATCCGAAACAGACTGAGACAACAAGCACATCACCCACCACTGCCTGGCATCCTGCTGACTAATGTTCATTCACTGGAGAACAAGCTGGATGACCTGAGAGCAAGAGTTACTTTCCAACGCAACATGAGGGATTGTAACATTTTCTGCTTCACGGAGACATGGCTGAACCCCACCCTGCCAAACCAAGCCGTAACACCGTCGGATTCGTTCTCTGTGTTTCGCATGGACAGAACGGTGGAGTCTAACAAAGCTAAAGGTGGGGGAGTCTGCTTCATGACTAATAACAAATGGTGCGATGCCAGGAATGTTTCCATTCTCTCTGGCTACTGCTCACCTCATCTGGAGTATCTAATCGTCAAATGTCGTCCTCACTATCTGCCTCATGAGTTTACCTTGGTCATTGCCACGGCAGTCTACATCCCAACCCACGCGGACACAGATACAGCTTTGTCTGAACTCCACGATGTTCTGTGTATGACTAAAAACAAACACCCAGACACAGCATTCATTGTGGCAGGGGATTTTAATAAGGCAAACCTCAGAAAAGTAATGCCGAACTTCCACCAACATGTTACGTGTCCAATTAGGGGAGCCAGAATTCTGGATCACTGCTACACCCCATACAAGCAGGGCTACAAAGCTGTTTCACATCCAGCGACCATAACACCATTTTCCTCATGCTGGAATATAAACAAAGTTTCATTCGTGAAGCTCCGGTCACGAGGGAGGTGAAGCACTGGTCTGCCCAATCAGAAGCCACGCTGCAGGACGCGCGTAGACTGGGACATGTTCTGAACGTGCACAGATGACATCAATCAGTTTACGGAAGCAGTAGTTAGCTTTGTTAGAATGCTTGCTGATGAAGTTGTCCCCACGGCGAGAGTTAAATCTTTACCCAACCAGAAACCGTGGGTTGACAGATCAATCCACACGGCAGTAAATGCTTGAACTGCTGCTTATAATGCTGGACTCACTGCTGGCGATATGAGTGCCTACAAAGAGGCTTTATACTGCGTTCGACGTGTGGTAAAAGTTGCCAAACACTAGTATCAGGAGCAAGTAGAGCTGCACTTTCAACAGGGTGACATACAGAGCATGTGGCACTGCATACCATCACGGACTATAAAGGAAAATCTCACGCGACGGTAAGCGCAGACTCTGCATTTGCATTTGCTAACGAACACGATGCATTTTACGCTTGTTTTGAGGCTGATTATGCAGCTAGCGCTAACTACTGCCTGACTACGGAGGTTGGTGATGTCATCAGCATTGCAGAGCGCGACGTGTGTGCAACACTGAAGCGAGTAAATATCAGGAAGGCGGCAGGGCCAGACAGCATCGCTGCGCTGACCAACTAGCTGGAGTACTCACCACCATCTTCAACGAGTCTCTAGCTCAGTCTGTGGTTCCTATGTGCTTCAAAAGATCCAAAATCTTTCCTGTTCAAAAGAACAATAAGCCCACATGCCTGAATAACTACCAACCTGTTGCACTGACATCAGTAGTCATGAAGGTGTTCGAGAGGCTACTGAAAGACATCATCTCATCCTCCATCCCAAGCACCGTTGACCCACTCCAGTTCACCTACCATCCTAACAGATCAATGGAGGATGCCATTTCCCACGTACTGCACACCACCCTCAGCCATGTGGACAAGAAACAGGGGAACTATGTGAGATTGTTGTTCATTGACTATAGTTCAGCATTCAGTACAATACTACCCTGTAGGCTGTTTGTGAAACTGAGGGACTTATGACTCAACAACCTTTTGTGTACATGGGTGCTGGACTTCCTCACTGGCAGAACACAGGGTTGGTAAGTGTGTTTCCAACACCACCACCATCAACACAGGAGCTCCTCAAGGGTGTGTTCTTAGCCCCCTGCTGTACTCCTTCTGCACCCATGACTGCACGGCCACATATTCCTCCAACACTATTGTGAAGTTTGCAGATGACACAGTGGTACTGGGCTTCATCACAAACAACGATGAGACGGCCTACATGGATGAAATTGTGAACCTGACATTGTGGTGTCAGGAAAACTGCCTCCAGTTCAACGTCAGCAAAACCAAGGAGCTGGTGGTCGACTTCAGCAGGAGACAGCAGCGGGACTATAAGCCACTCATCATTGACGGGACTCCAGTGGAAAGGGTGAATAGTTTTAAATACCTGGGGGTTCACATCCCTGAGGACCTGACATGGTCTGAACACATCCAAGTTCAGACCAAAAGGGCAAAGCTGAGACTCTACCATCTCAGACAGCTTAGGAAGTTTGGGGTCTCTTCAGGGATTTTAAAGACTTTCTACCTTGACGCTGTGGAAAGTATCCTGACACAGAACATTACATCCTGGTTTGGAAACTGCTGTGTTCAGGACCGTAAAGCCCTACAGAGAGTGATCTGTGCAGCGGAACGCTGCTGCAGGTCAGCTCTACCATCTATGCAGGACATTTACACCAGAAGATGCAGGACCAGAGCTCTCAGGATTATCAAAGACTCCTTTCATCTCAGCAATAGCCTGTTTCATCTGTTAAAATCAGGCAAAAGGTTTTGTAGCATCCTGGCCAGGACAGAGAGACTCAGAAGGAGTTTCTATCCTCAAGCCACAAGACTGTTAAATTCAAACATGTCATCTCATCCATGACCCTCCACATACTTAGACTGGACTGTAAGTTGTACTATGCCATCTACCCTTACCTTGTTTTGGAATTGGTCAGTCATTTAACTATGCACCTGTCTAACTTTGGTTTTGCACAATAATCACTGCACTATTGCACCTTAACACTTAATTCTACTTTATTCACATCATTTTACTTATTAATTATGTTCTATTATACTGTTATCTTTCAATCTATGACTTTTTGTTAATCTAACTGATATTCTTCTAACTTTGCACAGTTTTTGATAAGCGGATCAGGATGCATTTCACTGCGTGTTGTCCTGTATAACTATGCATGTGACAAATAAAGAATCTTGAAATGTAATACTATATGTTATCTAATGTACACCAGTACTGGCTCAAGCCAATGCTACATCTTCTAGACAGAATGTCTTCCTCATGTGCACATAAACTTCTGTGACTCCTCTTCTGTAGAATTACCATATGATGATGTTTGGTGTTTATGATTATCTCAAATAATCAAACCATGTTTTATTTTTATGGATAGTGACCAGCATCAGTAGATTTTTTTTGTTATGAAAATGCAAGGTTGTAACAAAAACCTGCAAATCAACATCAGCAAGACAAAAGAACTGGTGGTGGACTTTCAACTTGCCAAGAAGCCTCTTAGACCAGTCACCATTCAGGGAGAGAATGTGGAAGTTGTACAGAACTACAGTACAAGTACCTGAGAGTTCACATAAACAACAAACTGGACTGGTCTGACAACGCAGAAGTACAAAAAGGGTCAGAACAGACTGCACTTGATGTGTGCAGCAAACTGCTGGAAATGATCTACCAGTCCATAGTAGCCAGTGTGGTGTTCTACGCTGCAGTCACCTGGGGAAGCAACCTGAGCTCAAAAGATGCAGACAGCTTGAACAAACTTATCAGTAAAGCCTGCTTCGATGACAGGGTGAGCTGTTGTGGAAAAGAGTATAATGGCAAAATTGGAAGCCATCATGAAATATTCCCTCCATTCCCTCCAGGAGGTGCTCTCTTGGACCATTTTTAGCCATAGGCTCATTCTACCAGCACCTCTGGGGTCCTTTTCTGTCCAGGAAATTCACTGCTTCCACCCAATTAACTCATTAACTTTATTGATTGATAGATTGATTGATTGATCAATTTGATGTATTATCTGTCCATTGAGTCTGTATTCTTGTTTTTTATGTTTTTGCTGCAGTATACATGTGAATTACCCCTTGGGATTAATAAAGTTTATTTTATCTAATCTAATCTAACAACAATCAACACATGATTGGAAAGAAGATTTCTTAATGGAAGAAAAATGTTTTTTTTAAATTATAGGGACATATTCTACTTTTGTAGAAGGCGACAAATAAAACGTTGTGGGGTTTATTACTGGCCAAGTGTTTAAGTAAACTATTGGTAGCCAGTACCATGTCTTTTCTGTTAATTCTTCTCACAAATGTAACCGTGTTTCATCCCCTCTCTCTATTACTGTCTCTCTCAGGGTTTATGCTCAACCCTCCTTGGGTCATCAAACTGAAGGATGATGTTCAGGAGCATCTTTTATTTTATGCCAGGTTGATGGTATAATACTTTGTCTTCTAAAGGTGAGGTGTCATCCCCACATGTCACACAGTAAGGCTCCATTTTCTGCCTCACTCAGTTTGTTCATCGCAGCTGCAGAGAGCTTAAACAACTCAGCACATCCACATAAAAATGACAAGGGTGTGCTTTCTTGAAGGCTTTTACTGGACATACCTCTTTGTAAAAAGGAAAGTGATTTCCATGGCAAAAGGAAGTGTGTAGACAGAGGTTTAAATTGCTAGATACCACAAATAACCAGACCCAGGGGTTTATATACCTTAAAGATATGTTTCAGATGTGACAGAAACAATAGATAAACGAGTGTCTACGTGACACACATGTGGTGCGTTGTATTTAAATATTCAATATGGGACCTACGTCCTTTACGTGAGTTTCATAGACATTTATAATACCACTGTGAGTGTGGAACCTGACTGACAGGTGTGTTAATAAATGACAAGACAAAGGGGGAGCACAGCTCAACACATAACAGTAATAGTTAACAGCATGTGAGGCAGAACTCTCCGTGTCTTTGTGTTACCTTAAAAGGCATTATGACCACATTCTTCACACTTTGAATGTCTTTCTTCCACATATATTTTCAAATTTTGCAATGTATCTTAGAAATGCCAGCCCTGTTCGGTAGTAAAACTATAAATATAAGCTAGGTTGAAATCAAACAACTCTCCAGGACCAGATAACATTTACCCTCGAGTTATTAAGGAGATTAGCAAACACTGTACATATATAAACCTTTGATGCATATTTTTAGAAAATCGCTGCACATTGGGGAAATTCCAAAGGATTTCGCAAATATTATGCCGTTATATAAAAAGGGTGACCGGGCTGATCCAAGCAACTATAGGCCAATAAGTTTAAACTGCATCACAGGAAAATTAATGTAAGGAATTGTTAAGGATACGATTGAGCAGCACATGGCTAATACACAATTTTTCTGAACAGTCAGCGTGGGTTCAGAAGAGGGAGGTCATTTTTTACTAACATGCTGGAAGTCTATCTATGATCAAAGTGGAGCTTATGATATTATTTATCTGGATTTTCAGAAAGCATTTGATAAGGTGCCACATGAGAGTTTGGGCATCAAACTAAAAGAAGTGGGAGTTCAGGGTATTGTCTTTAGATGGGTGCAAAATTGTCTCAGACAAAGGAAGCAGGGAGTTAAGGTGTGAGGAACACTATCAGTATTGGCTGATGTTAAGAGTGGTGGTCCACAGGGTTCAGTGCTAGGGCCACCATTATTTTTAATATATATAAATGATTTGAATATAAGTAACAAGTTGGTTAAGTCTGCACATGATACCAAGAAGGCAAATTAGCAGATAATCTGGAATCTGTTAAAACATTACAGAGGGACTTGGACAGAATACAGGCTTGGCCAGATTTGTGGCTGATGAAGTTTATTGTCAGTAAATGTAAAGTATTTCACATAGGAAGTAAAAATGTTAGGTTTGCAATACACAATGGGAGGTCTGAAAATTGAGAGTACACCTTTTGAGAAGGATTTAAGGAGTTGCAGTGGACACATTCAACTCCCAGACAGTGTTAAGAAGCCATTAAGAAGGCTAAGAGAATGTTAGGTTCTATAACACAAGGTGTAGAGTACACGTCCAAGGAGGTTATGGTCAAGCACTGGTCAAGTACTACACTGGTGAGCCCTCATCTTGAGTACTGTGTATAGTTTTGGTCTCTAGGCTACAAAAGAGACATGGCAGTGCTAGAAATTGTCCAGAGAAGAGCAACTAGGCTGATTGCAGTGCTACAAGGGATGACTTATGAAGAAAGATTAAAAGAGCTGAGCCTTTTCAGTTTAACAGGTGACATGACTGAAGTGTTTAAAATTATGAAGGTAATTAGCACTGTGGATTGAGACTGTTATTTTAAAATGACTTAATCAAGAACATGGGGACACAGTTGGAAACTTGTTAAGGGTAAATTTCACACAAACATTACATTTTCTCTTCACACAGAGAACGATAGACATTTTTAGGCATCCAGACTCATTTGACACAAAGAGGGACCCGGCACTAGGTGGGGTATCAAACAATCACAATGCTCAAACATGCATAAAATTTACGCAAATCTGGGAATTTAGGGGTAAACTTGATGAGAGGGTAAACCTAAGTGGACAACAAGCAAACTCCATATACACAGTGACAAAGCTAGGAATTGAACCCAAATTGCAAGAGAGGCAAGGTACTAACACTGGTAACTGTGTCACCATATCATCTGATATGTTTTTGTCTTTAAAAAAAAAAAAAATAAGTGCAAATATTTTAAATAAAATGAAGTAATGGGTATTTTATCTTTTCATTTAGTAAAGACATAAATAAGAATGTCACCTTTTCCCACATTCCCACTCCTGCCAGTAGGGATCCCATGACTCTACCATTCCATAGACACAATCGCTCCCTGCAGTCCAGTCTGAATTAACAGCAAGCCACCATTCTCACCACGTCTGCTGCTATTCACATCCCCCCAGCTGAGTTCATATTTGCACAGTGAGTGGGTGTTTCTTGGCTATTTTTCACATAATTAGAATTTACAGACATTTTCCCCCTAAACTTATATAAGCAAAATGAAAATTAATGTTTAAAATTTTTGGTGTTTATAATGAATTAAGAAATAATTAGCATTTTCAGAGTTGGTGACAGCTTGAAGTTCCTGAATTTAATTTCTGGAGTTTACACTAATTTTATTCTTTACCAATGTCCCTTTCAGGCAATTTATTTCTTAGTTCATAACAGAACTATATCTACTGACTATATTTTTTAACATATTGTGTGCATTTCTTGTTCATCTTAAATCATATTTTTGCTTGTTTCAGTTATTTGTGATGATAGTTGTAATAAAAAAAACATTAATAAATTAAATGATGGGGATATGATTTCCATCTGCTTAACTGATGCAAAACTTTTCAAGCAAAAGTTTACTATTTTTATATATGCTCTCAATAATAATATTTTACACTTTATTTTAAAATTTTTACTGCATATATCTATCTATATATTGGAGGACTCCCCTCAGCCTCTGTCAAGGTATGTAATAACCCGCCAGGGCGATAGGGTGCATTGCTTCTAACACTGTCTTGTCTTTCTTCCCCTAAAGTGCCAAAAAGCCACCCAGTGAGGTCACTTAGCCCCACCTCTACCGGTCCCGGTGACATAAATCCTGGGTGTCCCAGAAGGAGGCATCACTCTTGGCTTGAGCAAGCCTCTGCACAGAGCTCTGTCAAAGGCAGACCACCTTATAACCTTATACATTATAAGTACCAAGATGCACCACTTACATTCATTTCTTTATTATTTTTCCTTGTCCTTGGACAAATACAGGGGACGATGTAGTTGATATCCCAAAATTTCTCACTTGTCGAGTCTGCTATTACTGCAACCAGCCACTATATATATATATATATATATATATATATATATAT
>JANRMT010062849.1:14036070-14072600 GCA_026402145.1 Polypterus bichir lapradei
ATAGATAGATAGATAGATAGATAGATAGATAGATAGATAGATAGATAGATAGATAGATAGATAGATAGATAGATAGATACTTTATTTAACCCTAACCCTAACCCTGGGAGGAAATTTTGCTTTTTAGTAAACAAATAAATATATGCGCATGCATTATGGTCTGAACACACACCAGGATAACTAAAAAAGGAAGAAAGTTAAAACAAGGAAAACCTCTGACTTTGCTGTCACAGTCACAGTGACGCATTGTGTAGGAATATTGCTGTTGGTATAAAGAAGCCCCAGTAGTGTTTCTTACCACACTTGTGCTGAATAATTTATTGGCTAAAAGTCCTCAGTGTTAGTGTGTAAGAGACAGTATGTGCAGCTTTGTTCAAAATGGCACTCAGTTTGTTTCAATTCTTTCCTTTGCTACTACCTCCAAGAGGTTCGGAACGTGTTCTGTAACTGAGCCTGCGCTTTTAATTAACTTGTTGATTTGATGAGCCTCAATCTGGTCAGCCCAGTACACCACAGCATAGTAGAAGATGTAAAGAGTCACTTCCCTCATTAAAGGAATGCCGTTTCCTAAGGAAAAAATAGCCTGTTCTGCCCTTATTTATATAGTTGTGTTACAAGATCAGTCCAACCTGTTATTAATGTGGATCCCCAAGTGCATGTAGGAGTGGACCACCTCTACATTCATTCCTTGAAAAGTGACTGGACATAGAGGCCCTTTGGTGCGGAACAAATCAATAACCAGTTCATTGGTTTTGCTGATGTTATGATCCAGACAATTCTCTTTGTAGCAAAAAGCAAAGACCTCCACCTGACTTCTATACTCTGTCTCATCCCCTTTATCAATACACTCGTAAGTGCAGAATCAGCTGACCTGGTGTTTTATTTATAGTCTAAGGTGTACAGAGAGAAGTGAAAAGGAGACAGGACTGTTCCTTATGGTGATCCTGTGTTGCTCACATCTGTATCAGAAACACAGTCCGTGAACCTCACAAATTGTGGTCAGCCTGACAGATAGTCCATTATCCAGGACACCATAGGCTGCATATCTCAGAGTTTACCCCTTAACAGGGATGGCTGGATGGATGAAGCACTAGGTAAATCAAAAAAACATAATCCTCACAGTGCTGCCAGCTTTGTCCAGGTGAGAATAAGCAGAGAATCTGTGGAGCAGATAGATATTGCATCCTCTGCTACAATTTTATATTTTCTATTGCTCTTTTTTGGAGTAATATCCATTGGTTATACAGTATGTAGCATCACATCGGACAGGTGCTGGGGGGTGAAGGGGACGTAGCCAGAGGGATTTTATATTTTTTATACCAGTTAATTCAGATTAAAATTAATATAACATGTAAGATACAATGCCTCAGGAAAAAGATGTGCTTATTTTAAAAAAATATACAAAAAGACTGTTTTAAGTATGCAAAAACACATACAATAATGTATAATCCATAAATTCCAAAAGTGCAAATGGTACACGTGAGTTAATAATATGAAATGGGCAATGAAAGGTTTGATGCTCTGAGCTGCTCTGTATAACTCATGTCACATCCTTCACCTGCATGCATGTGCATATACTGTATCTAATAATGCATCCCAAGCATGCTAAACTGAAAGAAAATTATTTTTTTTGAAAGTTGTAACTGAGATGTTTAAAACTTAGCAATGGCTTTGTAAACCATTATTAGTTTTGAGTTACAGTAACAGCAATACTCTGCAGACTCTCACCTAAGGTATATTGGTGGGCTGTAAAATGTTGTTCTTAATTTTTACTGGATGTAATTAGAAATTGGTTCATGTAAGTAGGTGTCATGGAGCAGGTGTGCACAGAAGTCACTAAGCCTAATGTGATCAACACCTGAACATTTGAATACAGTAAAAACTGGAATATTCTGAATATTTATATACTATCCAATTTTAAATACTCTTCACACTGTTGTACAGTGTAAAATAGACCTGAAGTGCTTTGCATTCCCTTTCCAGGAAAGATTACAGGATATTTTAGGATGCCTTTATTCCCTTTTAGCAGTGGGACAGTCAGTAGCTCTGTTGCTTCATGGATCTAAATTCTTAGGTACAAATTCACTGTCCTGTCATTGTTTGCATTTTCTCCACATGTCTTTGGTGGTTTTTCTCTGTGTTTTTACTACCTACATCCTTAAAGAGTGGAATGTTAAGTTCATTGTGGATTTGAGATTGCTCCTGTGTGAATCACTGCATGCATGAGAAGACCTTGTGATGTACTGCCTCCCATTCAATGGCTGGTTCAGGCATTGAGCACAATGTCGTCAGGATAGGCCCTGGCGTTAGGTGTTCCGAAGTTATTAAGCGGTTCTGAAAATGTGATGTCATGTTAATTGCACACTTGATAGACCTCTTCCTTTTAACCCCTAATGTGGGACTTTACCAGAGACTGCTTACAAAATGCCTTGGCCTTGGATCCCATTCAGATTAGACACAGAAATGAACTTGTTTTAAGTCACTGTAAACTCATACAACTCTTCTGGCATAGAAAGGAAGGGTGTATAGTTCCATTTGTTATGTTAGCTTATTTAATTTATTCTGGATTTTATACCTTTTTGTTTTCTTTGGATGTCTAAAGCTAATCTTTTACTGTTGTTTTGATTTTAGTTGTGTTATTTTACTTTGTTGTTCTTTCTGGTTGGACTAATTCTCTAATTTCTTTGATTCTTTGATTTTGGTTTGCATTGTGCTTACTTACAACTTAGTGTGTTTGAACCCTGCTTGCGGTTCTTTTTTCCTTTTGTCCTTGTGGCCTTCCAGTTTACATCTATGGTAGAACAAAATAGTGTTTCTGAACACCTTACTGAATTTATTTCTGTATTTATTTTAACATTTCCTAGGATATCTGAGGAAGCCCAGAAGTCTCCATCTATGATCACTAGTCTTTCCACGGGGGCACAGTAGAATTGATACTCATTGGCTGCTTAATGTTGTGGTATGACACCAGCTCAACTCAGGACCACAAAACACTTCAGCGGGAGGTGAAAAAGATCAGTACTCACACCAATAATTTCATCAACAGGTTTTTTCTACAGATCTTAAGGCTACACATAATGGTCCCTGCATGAGTATTTCTTGTATAAGTAATCTGATGTTGAATGTAATGTATGGTGTGTATTCATTATCTGTTGCTTGCTCTCATTATACTATCATAAATATGTGGTTCACATGCAGGTAAACATTTCTATTGTACTATTCACACATGGCAATATTTTTGTTGAATTGCTGCTTTAAAAAAATAATTGCCTTTATTTACAGGGTGAGTTTGCTTTTTCTATTATACTGTGTGATCTTCTCCATTTTCATCCCTCCCACATGCTTTACACTTAACAAAGAAATAAGTTTTGTAGCTTTTCATTTTTCATTGTTTTTATTCTGGGTGTGGGGGTGGGCTGCCACCAGAGCCCCCTTGATCATAAAACGTATTTGATTCTTAGTTCATGTAGCCATTATTAAGTAAGCAGAAGCAATGAAGCTTAAACGAAAATGTTAGTTCACAATTCTAAGTTTGCAAGGCTAGCTAATTATCTAGCACATCTACAAGAACTTCACAATGGTCCACAATGTAGTAAAAAAATCAACAGCTCCAGAGGAATACAATAAATGTGTGACAGTGGGCCCATCACTAACACCTCCATGCCAAGGTCCCTTTTTAAGATCAAGAGAAAGATAACTCGACCAAAGCAGCAATGATAATGTTATTTTAATTACTTTATTATAAGGTAAAGATTATTTTAGCAATTTTCTTTTATTAGGACTGTAGCTGCATTTAAGGAAAATTACCAAAGTTCTGCAGCTTCAGTATGCTTAATGGGATTCTGGCAAAAAGCTTGATGCGTTGAAATGATTCCACAGACAAAGTATCTTTGTTTTAAAAACTTTAGTAAAAATTCAAAGTAAAACAGTTTACACAAAAATAAACATCTCTCTGGAAGCGTATCATGGCATGAAAAAGTAGATTGCTGAGGACCTCAGAAAAAGAGTTGTTGATGCTCATCAGGCTGGAAAAGGTTACAAAACCATCTCTAAAGAGTTTGGACTCCACCAATCCACAATCAAATGTAGGAAATTCAAGACCATTGTTACCCTCCCCAGGAGTGGTCGACCAACAAAGATCACTCAAAGAGCAAGGCGTGTAATAGTCGGTGAGGTCACAAAGGACCGCAGGGTAACTTCTAAGAAACTGAAGGCCTCTCTCACATTGGCTAATATTCATGTTCAGGAGTCCACCATCAGGAGAACACTGAACAACAATGGTGTGCAAGGCTGGGTTGCAAGGAGAAAGCCACTGCCCTCCAAAAAAAAATTGCTGCTCGTCTGCAGTTTGCTAAAGATCACGTGGACAAACCAGAAGGCTATTGGAAGAATGTTTTGTGGACGGATGAGATCAAAATAGAACTTTTTGGTTTAAATTAAAAGCGTTATGTTTGGAGAAAGGAAAACACTGCATTCCAGCATAAGAACCTTATCCCATCTGTGAAACATGGTGGTGGTAGTATCATGGTTTGGGCCTGTTTTGCTGCATCTGGGCCAGGACGGCTTGCCTTCATTGATGGAACAATGAATTCTGAATTATATCAGACAATTCTAAAGGAAAATGTCAGGACATCTGTCCATTGACTGAATCTCAAGAGAAGGTGGGTCATGCAGCAAGACAACGACCCTAAACACGCAAGTCGTTCTACCAAAGAATGGTTAAAGAAGAATAAAGTTAATGTTTTGGAATGACCAAGTCAAAGTCCTGACCTTAATCGAATCAAAATGTTGTGGAAGGACCTGCGAACAGTTAATGTGAGGAAACCCACCAACATCCCAGAGTTGAAGCTTTTCTGTATGGAGGAATGGGCTAAAATTCCTCCAAGCCAGTGTGCAGGAATGATGAAAATTTACCAGAAACGTTTAGTTGCAGTTATTGCTGCAAGGGGGGGTCACACCAGATACTGAAAGCAAAGGTTCACATACTTTTGCCACTCACAAATATGTAATATTTGGTCATTTTCCTTAATAAATAAATGACCAAGTATAATATTTTTGTCTCATTTGTTTAACTGGTTTCTTTTTATCCACTTTTAGGACTTGAGTGAAAATCTGATGATGTTTTAGGTCATATTTATGCAGAAATATAGAAAATTCTAAAGGGTTCACAAACTTTCAAGCACCACTGTAGACTTAGAAACGTCAATTCTGCCTCTTGATAACTGCAGAAGCAGTACATGTTCTTTTATTGTCTTCAGTCTTATCCAGAGGTAAATTGTCATTTTTAATTGATTTTGTTACTAATATACTGCAGTGCAGATGTGTTCTTGTTCCTTTTTCTCTTATAAGATTGATGTGCATTTCTCTTATCTCTTCAGCTTATCTGTTCTTCAGCTTATTTGTTACTAATCGCTTCGCAGCATTGGCACAATCAGAGGATGTCAACGTCGAAGAAAGACAAATTTCGAACACCATCATGGACTGCGCCAAGGAAATGTGTCCGCCAACTCGCCATCGAACACAGCCATGGATATCTGATGAATGCTTGGATATGGTAAACGAACGAAAGCTAGTCAAACTGTCCAATTTCGAACGATATCGGCAGCTCAACAGAGAAATCCGCCGTCAGATGAAAGAAGAGCGAGAGGCCTACTGGAACCAAGTGGCGGCCGACCTGGAACAGGCAGCCTCCAAACACGAGTACCACATGCTCTATCGAACTCTTTGACGACTGAGTGGAAACGCCAAGTCAACAAATGACAACATCCGAAATGCCGATGGAACCTTCGTTCGATCACCAACAGAGCGCCTTCAACGATGGAAACAATTCTTTGAGGAGCTCTACAATCACCCCCCACCACAAGGCACACCACTGAAACCACCAAGCATCGACCCGCCAGAGGTCCAAATGTCTGACGCTGAGCCAACTATGGAAGAGGTCCGGACTGCCGTTCGAACTCTGAAAAATGGCAAGGCACCAGGACAGGACCAGGTCACGGCCGAAGCGATCAAGGCTGGTGGGGATCCATTACTCCATCGATTGCTCCTGCTCATCCGAACCATCTGGCGTAATGAACAAATACCACAATCATGGAAGAAGGCCACCATTGTGCCAATTCACAAAAAAGGCGACAATTGAGACTGCAAGAACTACCGAGGCATCAGCTTGCTCTCCATTGTTGGAAAGGTCTTCATGAAGATCATACAATTAAGGCTGCAGCGGCACCGCGAACAGACCAGTCAGGAGGAGCAAGCCGGATTCAGGCCAAACCGCGGCTGCAGTGACCAGATCTTCACCCTCCGTCAACTGATGGAGGAAAGAATCCGATGCGGGAAAAGAGCAGTCATTGTCTTCATTGACTTTCAATCTGCCTTTGACTGCGTCCACTGGCCAGCACTGTGGAAAGTACTGGAGACCGAACTTGTGCCTCAGAAAGTCATCAAACTCCTCCAGGAAAGCTACGCTGGGTCCTCCAGCCAAGTACGCATCCGAAATAAATTATCTGAGAAGTTTACCATCCGAATTGGTGTCCGTCAGGGAGATGTTGTTTCTCCATTGCTCTTCAACGTCGTAGTCGACGCCATCATGAGAAAGGTCTTCGAAGGCAGACAAGGAATCCAGTATGGTGAGGATGGCTTTCTGACTGATCTCATGTTTGCAGACGACAGTGGCATCCTGGCCGGTAACGACGCGGAGGCCATGGACATTCTCTACAACATCGCCAACATCGCCCAGCCATATGGATTGAAAATAAACACAGACAAGACGAAAGTGCTGACAACAGACGGATCGCAGACCAACGTGCAACTCAATGGTGTGCAGATCGAGCAGGTCCAAGAATTTAAATACCTTGGGTCGCTGGTCCAGGAGAAGAAAGCGGCGTCCACAGTAGAGGTCCACAGTCGAATCGGTCAAGCAACCGCGGCATTTGCTTCCCTAAAGTGGTGCCTGTAGAAGCAAACCAATATTTCCAACAAGACTAAAATTCGACTCTTCAGAACTCTGATTCTGCCAATTCTCCTCTATGGATCCGAGACGTGGACACTGCTCAAGCAAGATCTCAACAAACTTGAGGTCTTCCAAATGCGATGCCTGCGACAAATCCTACGAATCTCACTCTGAGACCGCATACGAAATGAGGAAATCCGTCGCCGGTGTGATCAACAGCCAACAATCGAGGAGCAAATCCAACAACGACGACTACAGTGGTTTGGCCACGTCTGCAGAATGGAAGGCAGCCGGTTACCACACAAACTCCTCTGGTGCGATCGACCCACCCAGTGGAGAATCCAAAGAACGGCACCAAAGAAAACGTGGCTCAAGCAGGTCGAAGACGACAACAGAAACTCAACCTCGACGAGGCCAGAACAGCCGCCATGGATCGCCTTGCATGGAAACGTCTGCAAAATGAAATCCGACAACCATTGGCACCCACAGCAGTGTACGGGCTTAGGACCAGGTCCAGACCAAACGCCAGCTAGGGACCAAAGAAAAAAAAAAGAAGAAGATTTGTTACTAAATTGTAAATTGATAAACCAATGGACATGAGTACATACTGAGATTAGAACTAATATTTTCGGGATTCCACTCCTTTCTCTGGTAGCCACATTCTCCAAACGTTGTGTCCGAACGGCCTGTTGCCTTGCGCAGGATTCTTTTCACTCCTCTCATGGATTCTTTATTCATTTGCTTATCTGTAAAAAGACGTTACAGCATCAGAGCCAGATCTGTCAGGTCAAGTGATAGCTTTACCCCCAGGCTGTAAGACTTCTCGGCACAATGTGGCTGTCCATGATCTTTCATCTTACCTTAACATCTTAGGTCATGATCTCTCCCTCCAGTTTATGCACAAGTCATTTTAACTTCCATGTCAAAAGATCAGTCACTGCAGTGATCTGCAGAACTTTTTAAATAGTATGTTGCATGTTTTTGTCTTATTTTTATTATGTACAAACTGTAAAATCCTGGTCTTTGCCATGTTGTCTCTCTTTATGCGTGTATATAGCTGAGATGACAATAAAGTTTACTTTGACTTGATTTAGCGGTGGAAACAGAGACAGAGGCCTCCTGAGTAGTTTCATGTGCAGTCAATGGCAGCTGATCACAACTGACTGCCTTGCTTGGGTTCATTAAAATATGAAAAAAAACTCAGCTGATTATACTGTAATCCTCCTTGCATTTCTATATAGTATGATTTATAGTAAATGTTAAATGACAAGAATTTAAGCCTCCTTGTAAAAACAGCATTGAAAGACTGAATAAAGGTTATCCTCAACACTTACAAAAAGAAGTGATACACATAATTTACAACAGTAATTCATTTCATTTTTCATTTTAATTATTAGCAGAGATCTGTTAAACTTTGACATTAAAGAATTGTTTTTTGTTGATCGATGTCAAAAAAGCTATATTAAATACACTGTAATTCAATGTTGTAAAACAATTAAATGGGAAAACATCTCAAATTTTTGCCAAATAATCCCTCAATAAAATATAAACATAACAGTAATTATCATTCCCAAGCTGCCTAAAAAATCTTAATAAAATACTTGGACATATGTCTCCCACAAACAACAAAGGCTCAGTTTTATTAATGTATTTCATGCACATTCCATGTTGTTATAATTATCTTAGTACAGCACAACGAGCTTAAATGATCTGTTTTAGTCATTGTCTAATTTTAAACATTCCTGTTGAGAAAAGAACATGTAAGTGTCATTAAATGCAGAAGTCAGTTTTCTTTGTATTAAAGACGTGAGGAATTAAATATATCACAAGTTTTCCAGTTGGGGGGGGTCTGGTAGGAGCTGCTACTGCAAGCTGTGCTAGACAATACAGAACATAAATGTTGCTGTAAGACTCCCTGGTATTGAGTGCACTGGCAATTGAAACAAAATCACCACCAACAGGGAGTGCTATGCTCCAAAGACAACGCCTATAGTTTCAATTAATTCTGCGACATAGAGATAGATCAAGAACAGTCAGGGATCAAAGGAAATATATTAGGAAATGAATTACATTGATAGGTGGCAGAAGGATGGGCTGCTAAAATCACCTGGGGCCTCATGTATAAATGGTGCATACGCCCATTTCCATGCTCAAATCGCGATGTATAAAACCTAAACTTGGCGTAAAGCCACACACATTTTCATTCTAGCTCAAACCCTGGCGTACACAAGTTCTCTGCTCGTTTTTGCAAACTGGCGGCACCCAGCGTTAAAGCAGTGTTTTTGTTGCAATGTGGTTTCCCTTTCTTTTTTAGATCCACATCCCTGACGTGGCTTTATAAATATATTGAAATTAACCGCATACTGTTTATTAGTTTAATGCATCTAATTGTAATTAACCTGTAACAATGTAATGGTCCACGGAATGGCCAAAGTGTTCCAAATACCATAGCTGCTTTAGTGTTGTTACTCTCATTGCACCTTCTTCTTCTTTCAGCTGCTCCCTTTAGGGGTTGCCACAGCAGATCATCTTTTTCCATATTACTCTCACTGCACCACTCAGAGTATTTATATCACTGTATCTGAGTGGGGAATCACAGCTGTACAGCAGCCGATTGGAAAGAGAATTATTGGTATACAGCATCAAGCACACACTGCCTCAGCCATGTTGTCTATTGAGCTGCTCTCATACGGCAAACGCTTCAGAGCCTTTCCTGTACTGACATCGCAGTTCAGAAACAGTTTCACCCCATGAACTATAAACACACTCAATCAGTCCATCAAGTGTTCCTTGTAGAACTGTTTGTACTTATAAGCATAATTACCTCACTGTAAACTTGCGATACAGTTACAATATTGCACAGCCTGAGCCACTTTATAAAGCGCGTATTTACATATGATGACGATATCATTTTTAAGATGAAATGTAGCAAAATATGTTTATTACATTATACAGATAAAATGTTAATATCATTTAAATAATCTATATTGTTAATAATTAAACATGTGAGGACACAGTGTCGCAGCGCTAGTTAGTTCAGGGATTGTTCCTGCCTCACGCTGCATTCTTGCTGGGGCTGGCGTGACACTGGAAGGATAGATGGATGGAATAATTTAACATGTACTACAAAGATATTTCAATGTTCCTTAAAAGTTTTGAAGAATTGGCATTCTAAGCATACAGATGGCTTAACATCTATTACAGAGCTGATTACGTGGCGATTGGGTACTTGGAGAAAGAAAAGGAAGGACAGGAATTGGGGGTTAGTACGTTTAAAAGAGACAGTACTGCTGTAATAAATTATTTAATCGAAGGTCGCACACGGTGCATCAAGCATCTTGCGGGAGGCAGGAAATATCTCTGGACAGGGCGCCAGCTCATCACTGTGTTCCCATGCTTAATAACATGCTTTGATTTCTATCATCATGAAAATGATATTAAGAATACATTTTAGTATTTTAATTAGTCAGAGAGCTGTAATATCACGAATGTAATGGATTCTGTATCCTGTCAAAGGAAGAGAAAGCCCGTTTAAGGAGCATGTAGTGATTCACACACATAGAGCACATAGAAGAACACATACAAAACAAAGCATTTAACGTGCTACTTTCGTTACGATGGTATTTGAGAAAGTAGCAAATTAAATGATTTAAAGATGAAGTTTATGATGTTCTATTTTAATGACAAAATAAACTACGTAATTAAAGTGGAAATTTTGAGATTAAAGTTGACATTTCAAGCTTTTTTCTCACTGTGTCCCTATTTTTATTTTATTTTCTCGGTACCCTAATAAGCTTTTATTTGACACTCAGACGGTGGGCTACGACTCACCTTTTCACGGCGACTTTAATATCTGACAACTTCTTTTTTATTTCAAGGACTGTGCAACTTTGTGAGCTTTTTAGTTTCTCTGATACTCTATGTCACTCGATCAACTTCCTTTTGTTGTTTATACCACTATTTAAACCAACAAATAGTATGTTTTTCCTTGCCTCCACTTGGTATTTGCTGGCTTTTGCTATTGTCTTTTCACAGAACGCTATTTATATTGATTTGCATATTCAAAGAGGCGTAATTCTGGGAGGAGTTTGGGTGGGGCAGCAGGCACGTGCACATGTGTTACTTTTCATGCTGACCGGGATTTATGTGGAAGTTGGCGAACGCAAAGATTTATGCATTTGGATTTTTTTGTGCATACGCACATTTCCACTTTTGTCCTTATGCCGCGCTTTAGTATGAATTCTACGCACGGCGTTATGCATGAGGCCCCTGGTCCTTTAATAGAGGTTTGGTGGTCAGGCTGGTAGAGACTCCAAGGTCCATTAAGATGAGTTCAATGAGGGTTACAGATGTTCCCCAAGACATTGCTGGCCCCAGAATTGGCTCTGAGCCATTCCCAGGAGTAGGTTCTATCCAGAGCTTAGAGAGAAGGCAAAAGGCAGAATTAGAATAAGCCTATTCAAAGTATTGGTTTGGTAGGCAAGTGGGCTAGACACCCCACCCAACAGGCAGAAACCAAACCTTGAATAGGAAGGCTCTAACTATTTTGTACCCTTATGTTATTATCATGTTATTGTTAATAAACAACATTGTCAAAATAAGCAGTACAGGTATTGGTTTGCAGTAGTCCTCTATCACTGCACTGTATCACAAGCAAATCAGAACGAAGACTCAGTTTTGTAAGAAAGTAGCCATCCTTCGTTTCTTTAAATTTCAGTTATTGCATTTTGGTTGCAGATTTTGGTTTCCAAAAGTCAAGAGCGAAATATAAGAACTCTTTCATTCCCAGAGTTTTGAATTCCAGTAGTTGTTAGTTAACTACTGAGTTCTAAATTATTATTGAGTTGCATATTCATATCTGCAAATATATTTTGGGTATTTGTACTAATTATATTAATTGTCATATCATTTCTCCTATCTTATATTTGTGTAGCAATGTCCAGTATTTTGTACTTTCCTGCTTCAAATTTCCATGCGGGATAATAAATTTCCACCTAAACCCTATTTGTTTCATATACTTTGGCGTGTTTATCATTTTTGGGTCACCTCAAAATTGTCCCTTTCTGGTTACACTGCTTATACATTTAACTTTTCAACAAAGCAGGAGATAAATTAGTTTCTATAGTCCTTTGTCACATTGTTTGGATGACAATTAATTGTTTTTAATTAAAATAATTTAAATATTCAAGTAATGAAGTGGTTTGAAATACATTTATATTTTATGAAATGCATGACATAACAAACATCCAAATTACAAGCGCATTCACATACTGCATGTCATGATAAATTACATGATAGCCTACTCAGCTTGAATAGCTACTGTAATGAAAAAGTGATTTCATAAAATATAACAAGCAAAATAAATAGCAAGGAAGGTAGTATCACTTTACTTTAATTAGAACAAAAATAGACACAAAGCCGTGTGGGTACACTTAATTTTGTATTCATAAAAATTACTTATGAACGCCACAAAATCACTTTCATTTCTTTTTTTTCTGCAGAGCCACCTGACTCATTGGTACAAAAAACTCCCGCTTATATATATATATATATATATATATATATATATATATATATATATATTATTGTAAACGTAACCCGGGCACAGACAGGCAGACATGTTGGATTCCACCGCCACACGTTTATTTACAATACTATTTACAATAAAGTTCAGTGCACACAAACCCCAAGTCCCCAAAATCCAGGCCTCTCACACATGTTGCCTTTCTTCTGGCCGCCTCCACTCTCGCTCCTCCTGCTTCGTCCTGCTTCCACCCGACTCCAGCCTCGAATGAAGGGAGGCGGCCCCTTTTATCTTCACCCGGATATGCTCCAGGTGCTCCTCGGCAATCACCTGCCGACACGCCCCCGTGTGGCGGAAGTGCCAGCTGTACTCCTGAAAGCACTCCGGGTGTCCCTGCTTCTCTTCCCTCCAGCACTTCCTGGTGTGGCGGAAGTGCTGAGGTCCAGGGTTCCCAAGGCATTGGGGCACCCCCTGGCGGTGACCACAGGCCCCTACAGGGTTGCGCTTCCATGCCCTCAACCCGTGGCCCCCAAAGCAACCAGGGTGGCGGCCCCCACGCGATCCAAGGTGGGCGCACACCCTCTTCCAGTCCCTCAAGGTTCCAGGCTGGGACGTCGCCCCTGGCATCCCTGACAATATATATATGTATATACATATTTACTAGCTGTGTAAGTCCGTCCTGTAAAATGTCCAGGGTCCTAGAAACTATTGCAATCATCAGAAAAAAAAAACTTGAAATGTAGAGATGTCAGGTAATTGAAAGGAACTACTCTGATTATCTCTCTCCTAGGGCTCGCCTCACTTGTGTATTAGCAGCAGAAGGAAACGTAAAAGGATACCGTTTTCCTGATGTTAGTGGCTAAGCAACTGTCTTTCTTCTGAGGTTTCATTTTGATGTGCTGGCCCCGCTTGTGTTATTAGCGTCTAAGTGAGTTTTCTGTTTCCTCTAAGGCGGAGCCCTTACCCCAACTCCACCTCTCACTTCTGGGCCGGACAGACACACACACTTCCAGGCGTAGATGTTTATATATAAGATATATATGACATATAGGCCAACTCGTCTTGTTGTCCAGTTATTGGAGGATCTCAAGGTTTTTGGTGTGCTCCCCTAATTTTGGTTCTCTAGACCTGGAAAAACCCTCATCTTCTATGCCATTTTAGGACCATAATTTGTGCAGGAAAGGACACTTTTATGATAAACAGTAAACCAATAGGCAGAGCTGGCGCTAGGTTATTTTGCGCACTAGGCCAAGCTTGCTCGTGTGCTAACCGACTGTTCGGTAACTAACCTGTGCATCTGTATACGTTACAATCTGCACCCTAGGCAAATGCCTAATTTGCCTGAATGATGTCTTCAGCAAAAATTATCAATAAGGACTTGAAGTGATTACTACATTAACTGACTGGGGTCAACCAGGGGTTCACCCCCCTAATGGGATAAGAATGGTCAAAGTTATTCCTTTTCACAAAACTTTGTATGTGGAGTGTCGTATTATGCTATTTTGAGTTTGCTGTTCACAAATATAATTTGTTTTTTTATTTGATTCTTTACTGGTGGTCCAAGTCCTGTAAAGAGCCACTCCCAGAAGGTTAAAAATGACATATTTCATACATGAGCATGTGGGTATAGTTTTAGATTATTTAAATTCATCAATTATAAATATAATGTACTTTTTGATGTTTGGTTCTTTACTAGGCATCCAGACCTCTATGGACCTCTATCAGAGGGTGAGAAAATGAGACTGTTCTATTACAATCAAGATTATAGAGAGTTTAAACATTTAAATTAATTGAAACTCACATTTTAATATTGAAAATATTTGATGAAACTATTCTTGTTTATTGTACATTTCTACACTCATGACGTAAATCATTATATTTCTTATGAACACCCCAATTAGGGGGGCTTATGCTAATTCGGACTTTTATTTCTAAAAGGTACCAAATATTCTAATATTTAATTTCAGTAATGAACATGAAGAGAGTGATGCAGCATTGCTGAGGTCTGGGCTTGAATTCTTCTCATTTTTTGTGTAAAGCTTGCATGTTCCTCCCTCATTTCCCTCCAGTTTTTCTCCTCATCCCAAAGAAATGAGGCCTCATGTATAACGCCATGCATAGAAATCACATTAAAACATGGCATATGGAAAAAAACTTGAAATGTGCATATGTACAAAAAAAATCTGATGCATAAAACTGTGCATAAGCAAACTTCTACATGTTTTTCCTTTGTAAATCCCAATCAACATGAATTTTAATGCACATGCTGCTCCCAGAATTATGCCAATTTGAAAATGCAAATCAATATAAATAGCCCCTTCCATTCAGTGTTTTGTTAAAAGACAATGGTAAAAGCATGTGAAAAAAAGAAGAATTTCAATGAATGTGAAATGGAGGTTCTGCTCAGTGAAGTGGACTATTTTGTGGTTTTAGCAGTGGTATAAGCAACAAAAGGAAATTGATGGAGTGGCACAGCGTGGCAAAGGCACTTTACAATTCAAGTTCAGAAAGTTACACAGTGACCAAAATAAAAAATAAGTGGTCAGATATGAAAGTCTGAGTGTCATACAGAAGTGTATTAGGTCAACAGAGAAGAAAAATAAATAGGGGCACAGGGAAGTTAAAAAAAGGTTTATGCTAACTTTCATATTGAAATGTCAACTTTAACCTAATTGTTTATTTTGTCATTGAAATAGAACATCATAAACATCATCTTAAAATTGATGTTAAATTTATTAGAATTTCTCAAACCCCATTGTAACTAAAGTAGCATGTTAAATGCTTTGTATTCTAAGTGTTCTTAAGTGGTCTTTCTCTTACACCGACAGGACCACGCGGGTAGTGATCGCCACACAGAATACATTACATTCATGATATTACAGCTTTCTGAACATTTTAGAATACTAAGTCCTATACTTGATATCATTTTCATGAGGAAATGTATTAAAGTATGTGTTGAACATGTGCGGCAATGGTAGCACTGCTGCACCAGTCCCAGCAAGCATCAATCACAAGGCAGGAACAATCCCAGGGCGGGGTGCCAGCTCATCCCAAAGTAAATATTAGCACACACATACACTTTAACATCAATTTAGCATCACCCAATCCCCTATCCTGCATGCCTTTGAAAGGAAACCGAAGCATGCCGAGGAAACACAACAGAAAAACATTTAAACTCCACGCAGTGAACACCCAGGATGTAACCCCTATCAGCTGTGCCACCAGCAACAGTATACATTTTTTAAATGAAGTTAACAATTTATCTGTAAATTGTAATATACATACTTTAATGTATTTCATCATTAAATGATATAATGTCAAGTATTCTAAAAGCACACAGCTCCAAGAGGATAGCTCTTGGAAATCAAAATCAACTTAGAAGCCAGTCATGATCATCTGTAAATGCACACTATCTTCTAATTCTTCTACTTGTGATGTCTTCTAACATTGCTAAAACAGCTGGGGTAGTTGGAATAGTCTGTCGATTCTGCACAACCTGGTCAGGCTGGGGGGGTTGACGGTTGGGTTGATCAAGGGAGGGCGCAGTATAGTGCAGGAGACTGACCGAAGGGTATGATTGACGCTGAAAGTGGAGGAAAGGAGGCTGTACCCTGAACGAATGGGACGGAGGAAGAGTTGTTTTTTTTTTCTCTGGAGGGTTCAAGGAAGAAGTCGTTGTTGTAACTGAAATCAGAAGGTTTTTATCAGTTGTTTTTTTGGGTTCATAAACGGTGTCTCACAAGGCCAGAACGAGGGATTCATAGACAACTGTAAATATTTCAAACTCGTTCATTTTTTTGCTGTTACAATCCTGATTTTTTTTTTTTTTTTTTGACTGTTTCAGTAAAGTGTTCAGTGATCCCTACTTCGTCCTTTTGTGTTTCTTCCTTTTCGAACCTGACATTGAGGTCAGTACAAAATTGTTACACTTTTATTACAATCAAGTGCCTTAAATTTATACACGATATGCAATTGATTTCAATGTATTTAATAAAGCCTACATCATGGATGCGAATATAAAAAAGACAAGGAGACCACACAGAAACAGCAGCACTGCTTTGATGCGTGCTGCCCATTTACAAAACCGAGTAGATACGTCCATATGCATGGTCTGAGGCTGCAGTGAAAGTATGCATAACTTTACGTCAAGTTTAGTTTTTAAACATCTTGATGTGAGCATGCAAAAGGGTGTAAACATTTTTGTGCGTACTCTCCATTTATACATAAGGCCCTTTGTGTTAGGATTAATGGCAGTTTTGATTTGGCTCTGTGTGAGGGTATATGTGAGTGTATGAACCCCCATGTCTGTGAACTGGGTTAAACTGATTCAATAATGGTTTTTTAAATGGATGAATGGATGAATGTTTGGAAGCCAATTATAATTTTCTAATGCCAGTACATAACTGTGTGACTAGTTGGTGGGGGGTGGTGGGGTCTTGTCTTTATAGTGATGACCTTTTGGCAGCATAATTCTTTCCACAGCATTCTCAAGTGCTACACCATTTGTCATCTCAATTATTGAAAAAGACAAGCAAAAGCAAATCAGATAAAAGCAAGAATTACACAAAAATATTGTGAAAAGAATTATTCCAATTCTGAAGATCAAGAAAATAAATTATTTATTAATATAATTCAACTTAAAATAGTATATATATTGATGACAATCATTTTAAATAATTTTTCATTCCCACAGCGTATTAGCAGATGCCATTATATGCTAAGTGTGAATAAATCAAAATGCTTCATTAGTATGTAATAATGAAATCTGAATTACATCGTGTAGTTTACTAAACAAAGTGCCTCTTTGTGCAATTAGAAGTTTATTAGTATTCAGTGAAGGAGGTGAGATAGCTAATTAATCTAAAAGGCAGGAAAACTACATTTTGATGTTAACAATGTTACATTAATGCTTATAAAAATTCTGTTACACTTTGGAAGCAGTTAATGCTCTAAAACAGTTACACTGATGATAATTTGAGAGATACAAAAGGCAGAAAACACCATGACTAAAATCAGCCCATACAGTGTATGATTTACATGAGGTTTAATTGCTGTGACCACTAATTGCTCTTGTTGCACCCCAAAACCCAGACACAACTGCACAGAAGTCCCAGATTCAAATATAAGTTTCATTACATAAAAACCTTATAAAAAGGTGTTGACAGTGGCAAAACACAACTCTTTCTCTCTTTCCTTCCACTGCTCCTGGGCAAGCTTTGTCTGTCCCCCAAACCCGACTCCAACTCGCCAGGTTGAGGTCGAGCAGCTTCTTTTATCTTGGACCTGGAAGTACTTCCGGGTCTATGGGAAGCCCCACAAAGTAGGGATCATTAATCCCAGCAGCTCCCCCTGGTGGCCCTCAGTGAACCCAACAGGGCTGCCCCACCACTAAAGGTCCCAGCATGCCCTTCAGATGTCTGTCTGGGAATTGTGACCCAGAGATGCTGCCACTTGCATATCAGTGAAACCTGTCAGCACTATAGGTTATCTCTCTCTGTCTTTCTGTCACACAGGCTTCCCGGCCAGGTATTTTTATTCAGTCCAACCCTGCTGGGATGCCAGTGTGCACACTTCTGCACTGCTGCACTGGCATCTTCTGCCATCCTCCTGGCTAAGGCAGGGAACATCCTACCACTCTTTCTGCCCATTTGTCAGGAGTGAGTTCATCCAAAGGAGTTCATCCTGGCAGGGTCGTTACATACCATCTATTACATTGCATATATTGTACTTTCTTTTAAGAGTTCTTTGTCTTCCAAAGAAAAAAAATAACATTTCTATGCTCAACTTTATATTCTGTTGACTATTTGAGTTTTGATATTGTGACACATTAACATAAACTAAGAGCAGATTAATCGTTTTTTTTTTTTAATTTGTGTGTACTGTGATAAAAAAAGAAAGTTATAATCTGTGAAAAATATAGGAGAACATTTTTTACTGGTGAAACTGACAAGTGTTAACTTGAAAGGAACATAACATTCCAGCAAATTATTTATTCATCTGATTATGTGAATAAATGCATTACTTGAGATATGTGTCATTAACAGACTGAAAAAAAACATACAATGTACTTTCCAACTCTATTAAATCTGAAAAGAAAAAATCTCATTAAATTATTAAAATGAATATGTTTATTTTGCAAGCTTTATTCTGGAGGTGCTTAATATGCTATCCAGAGAATCCTCATGCTTAGGTAAACCAAATAACGAACATTAATAAAGAAAAATTAGAGCTACACAAGGCAATCAATCCATCTCTTTCTCTGTATTTGTTGATATACTGTACATTGTAAATTCAGTATACCAAATTTTCTTTGCAGTCTAAATGTACTAATAATATGCCAGGTTGGCAAGGCAGTGTTTAGGACAGAATAGACATGAAATTGTAGGAATGAAAGAGGTGGACTCAGTATACCCTCTATTTTCCTAATGAAATGACAGGGGGCAGTAAACTCTGAACTTCTAGTTTGTGGGTGTGGGTAAAGTGACTATCATAAATGGCAGAGTTTAAGTACCTCAACACATTATTCACAAGTTAGCTTAGAAAGGAATGAAAAAAAAACTAAGTTAAAGCCTGAAGCAAAGCTGGCAGGACTATTTTATCTAGTGATGTTAATAAAGTGGGAGCTAAATTCCCAGAAAAGGCTTTTAGTTTATCAGTCAATTTACACCATCCACACATATAATAAACACTGGATGGCTAGGGGTCAAAAGAATGGAATTGAGGAAGAAACCAGTCTAAATCAGAGTGCAGTGCAGGGCTCTTCAACTGATTGGTATGGAATTTTTGAAGACGGTTTGGACACTTATTTAGAATTCACCCAGGATCATTTCATGGCATATATACTGAACATGAAAGTTAGGACTAAAGGGCGGACCCAGAAAGTAGAACATAGGAAATTTTACATAAGGATTATTATATATTGTAGCATATGTATGTCTGACGAGCATGCTCTACTTGTTATCACTGTGATCCTCACTAGGTCAAAGTGACAAATAACATGATTTTTTTAAAATATAAAAAAGACAGGATTCAGCTGGGGAATCATAATTTGCATATGTTCGTCTACTGAATTTTCACAAACATGTTTATGAAAAAGATCATGTTTTGACATGTATATTCCCCAAAAATGAAAATCTATAAACTGTATTGTCCACCTCCTTTTATACAAAATTATCCCATGACTTCAGGTTTTTGTACACTGCAATAATGGTAATGAAACAGCAATAAGGTATCCATGACTCATACGGAAATGCAATGAAATAAAAAGAAGAATACAGGAAACAATAAATGAGTAACTTTGAAATAGCACAAACCTCCCAGTTCTATAGTAAAGCAGCAACACAAAATGGTCAATACGCCCGTTCAAAAATGCAACACTTAATTTTTTTTTTTTTTACATCTTTTTGCCTGCTCCAATCTCACACCGGTTTCTCAGTTGCATCGAATTTTATTGCAACAGCTTAGTTACCAATTTATTTCACTATTTCATCCATCAATCCATCCTCTTCCACTTTTCCGAGATCGGGTCGCGAGGGCAGCAGCTTGAGCAGAGATGCCCAGAGTTCTCTCTCCCCGGCCACTTCTTCTAGCTCTTCTGGAGGAACCCAGAGGCATTCCCAGGCCAGCCAAGAGACATAGTCCCTCCAGCGTGTCCTGGGTCTTCCCCGGGGCCTCCTCCAGGACCCTGCTAAGGGTGTAGAGCTGGTTCACTGTTCCACAACTAGGACAAAAACCACACTGTTCCTCCTGAATCCGAGGTTCGACTATTTGACGGACCCTCCTCTCCAGGATTTTTCCAGGGAGGCTGAGGAGTGTGATCCCTCTGTAGTTGGAACACACCCTCCGGTCCCCCTTCTTAAAGAGGGGAACCATCACCCAGGTCTGCCAATCCAGAGGCACTGTCCCCAATGTCCATGTGATGTTGCAGAGGCGTGTCACCCAGGACAGTCCTACAACATCCAGAGCCTTGAGGAACTCCAGGCGTATCTCATCCACCCTCGGGGCCCTGCCACCAAGGAGTTTTTGATCACCTTGGTGACCTCAGTCCCAGAGATATGGGAGCCCACCTCCGAGTCCCCAGGCTCTGCTTCCTCATTGGAAGGCATGTTAGTGGGATTGAGGAGGTCTTCGAAATACTCCCCCCACCGACCCACAATGTCCCGAGTCGAGGTTAGCAGCACACCACCCCCACCATATACAGTGTTGACATTGCACTGCTTCCCCCTCCTGAGATGCCAGATGGTGGACCAGAATCTCCTTGAAGCCGTCCGAAAATGATTCTCCATGGCCTCCCCACATTCCTTCCATGCCCGAGTTTTTGCCTCAGCAACCACTGAAGCCTCATTCCGCTTGGCCAGCTGGTACCTATCAGCTGCCTCCAGAGTACCACAGGACAAAAGAGTCCTGTAGGACTCCTTCTTCAGCTTGACGGCATCCCTTATTGCCAGTGTCCACCAACAGGTTCGGGGATTGCCGCCACGACAGGCACTGACCACCTTACGGCCACAGCTCCGGTGAGCTGCCTCAACAATAGAGGCACAGAACATGGCCCATTCGGACTCAATGTCCCCCACCTTCCTCGGGACGTGGTCGAAGTTCTGCCAAAGGTGGGAGTTGAAGCTACTTCTGGCAGGGGACTCTGCCAGACTTTCCCAGCAGACCTTCACAACACGTTTGGCCCTACCAGGCCTGACCGGCATCCTCCCCCACCATCGAAGCCTACTCACCACCAGGTGATGATCAGTTGACAGCTCCGCCCCTCTCTTCACCCGAATGTCCAAGACATGTTGCTGCAGGTCCGATGACACAACCACAAAGTCGATCATCGAACTGAGGCCTAGGGTGTTCCGGTGACAAGTGCACATATGAACACCCCTATGCTCGAACATGGTGTTCGTTATGGACAATCCGTGATGAGCACAGAAGTCCAATAACAAAACACCACTCGGGTTCAGATCGGGGGGGCCATTCCTCCAAATCACGCCCTTCTAGGTCTCACTGTCATTGCCCACGTGAGCATTGAAGTCTCCCAGCAGTACGTGGGAGTCCCCAGAAGGTATGCCCTCTAGCACCCCCTCCAGGGACTCCAAAAAGGGTGGGTACTCCAAACTACTATTCGGTGCATACGCACAAACAACAGTTAGGACCTGTCCCCCCACCCGAAGGCGGAGGGGGGCTACCCTCTCGTCTTGGTAAACCCCAATGAGCAGGCTCCAAGTCGGGTGGCAATAAGTATGTCAACACCTGCTCGACGTCTCTCACCGGAGGCAACTCCACAGTGGTAGAGAGTCCTGCTCCTCCTTGTCCAAGAGCCAGCTTCTGTAGCCGAGGATTGGACTGCCAAGGTCCCTGCTTTTGGCCAACACCCAACTCACATTGCACCCGACCTCCTTGGCCCCACCCATAGGTGGTGAGCTCATGGGAAGGGGGACCCATGTTGCCTCTTTAGGCTGTGCCCGGCCGAGCCCCATGGGTGCAGGCCCGACCACCAGGCGCTCGCCATGAAGCCGAACTTCCAGGCCTGGCTCCAGAGGGGCACCCCGGTGAAACCACACCCGGGCAAGGGAAAACATCGTCCCAATTTTTTGTTCTTAACAGGTGGTTATGTTGAACTGCTCTTTGTCTCATCCCTCACCTAGGACCAGTTTGCCTTGGGTGGCACTACCAGGGGTATAAAGCCCCAAACAACAGAGCTCCTAGGATCATTGGGACACGCAAACCCATGATAAGGTGGCGGTTCGAGGAGGGGTTTCACTATTTCAATGACGTTTAATTTAAAACCAGCTTCATATTTTCTTCTGATTGAACGCTCCATCCTAGATAAGGGATGCTCTTACGATAAAGGTGTATGAGGGTGTCAGATACAAAAAACACAAATCAGTGCAAACTTGCTTCAGAATAGTTTGGGTCATGTGTGGTCGTGTGGTCATGTAGGCACACTAGAGAGAGAGAGAAAGAGAGGGAGGTTAGGAGCTGTAGAAGGAAAAATTTTTTATATTAGCATAAAATAGCAAAATTAACATAAAGAGCCATAAAAAGTAATTAAAAGCTTCTAAAACATTAGATTAAGCATAAATTAGAATGTTAAGAAAATAAGATAGGTCAAGGAAATAGTTAACTAAAAAATCAGTCATTTTGCATTATTTTTTAAGCTTACGGCAGAATTGCTAGTGTGGGAACGTACAGAAAAAGAACAGAAATGATGTGTAGAAACCAGCTTAGAACAGGATAAGGAGACTAAGAACACCTGTGTTCAAGGCTGAGAAACTAAAAGAACAATACCACAGAGAAGATGGCTCTGGTAGGCACGTAAAGAAACCAGCTGGATTGATGAATCAGCAGAAAGGAAACAAAAGGCTTTTGCTGTAAGCAAGGTCACGCTGATGTAATGCATGAAAACATGAAAACACTAGTATATTCAGGCATTAGCAGTAAATATAGAAGAATATATTAGAAATTAACTTTAGCGTAGAAATTAAGGCAAGTCAAGCATGCCAAGCAAATGATTTTATGAAAGCATATACCACATTTCTTTTTAATTAAAGCTTAGCTTTAGGCCACCATTATAGCATAGCTTGAAAGGCTGGAGAAGGAAGTGACACCGTGAAAGACCAAATATGAAATAAGGAACATCTGCCCAGTCGAAGAACCAATCAAAAGTAAGCAAAACAGAAACTGGAGTGAACAATAGACAGTATAGACAGGTGCAGAATGAGCTAATTGAACGAGGTCAAGATGATAAGAAATTGTTATATAAACTTCAATTACTAAAATGTTCAGAGCTCAGCTCAATTTGGCCGTATTGGTTTGAGTCCTTGTTGTTTTTTGTGTTGTTTTATTGCAATAAAGCTTTAAAACTCTGTCTGTCCATCTTGAGTCCTAATAGCCTTCATTTTTAGGTAAAAAGCCTTCTGGTAGAGAATTTTTCACCACGACAGAGCACACATTGATACAGCGCATTGCTGTACCCACATGGAAAAAAAAAGGCAGTGTGCTCTGTGGTAATTCTCTCAGGTGGGCGTTAGCATATCATAATCCCTTGTACCAGTAGCGTGTTTTCCACATTCGACTTATACGACCGACATTATAAAATACCAGAAATTATACTGTATAAGTCCCGACTATCCGTGGGGGAACATATCCACGAGTATATATGGTAAATAAAAGGATGATAGACAGAAAAAGAGGATGGCTTAAAAGGCTAAACCAAGGCTAACAAGTCCAAATCTGTAATACAGTGAACGGTAACCAAAGACAGACCACAATAATCCAGTACCTTCAAGAAAATACAATGATGAAAAACATTCCATAACAATCAATGAACCTGTGAGGCACTTCTCACTTTAACTTCAGTATAAAAGCTGATGGTGGTCACTCAGAATTGACATCATAGTGTCCTTTCCTCTTGTGATTCCACAAACAGAGCACAAGAAATGTAGCTTTGAAGCACATATACACTATACTAACACTTTGGCAATATTTACATAAAAAACATTAACAAAAATTAGGAAAACAGGAAAATAAACATGGAGCATCCCTGGTCTTAACATGTGTCATAAGAGTGATTCATTCCATCACAAAATCCTTCAGGTCTGCTGTCTGACTGTTGGGATACAATTGGACCAACGGAAAAGAAATTCAACTTTTCTTGTGATGTCTGCTGGACCATTGGTGTTATTTTTTTATAGTCACTGTGGCACATAGGAGCTAGGTACAATTCTTGCAATGTATGACCAGGTAAGTCCATTCGTATGCACTCATTTAGTGCCTTGTTGTTTTGCTGTAATTTATTAATAGTAACTATGCAATAACAGCCACAGTCTAAAAATGACTACTATAAATGCAACTGATAACAAGCCTGTGTCATTCCAAACAACTGGAACCATCCTAGGTACAGACATTGTTTATCTTTACATTCTGGCTGTTATGACTGAGCTGTAAAATCCTATGGGGAAATTCAGATGTATACAACAGCAGGATACAGACTCACAGGACAGATAATACAGCCAATCAATCAATCAATCAATCAATCAATCAATCAATCCATACATACATACATACATGCATACATACTACATAAAGATAAAATTAATGAGTTCATTTGGTGGAAACATTGGATTGCCTGATAGCAGTGGGGAGAAATGACTCCCAGAGGTGCTTCTTAGCACTCTGCTGTAGAATGAGCCTGTGGCTAAACGTGCTCCAAGAGAACACCTCCTGGAGGTGATGAAGGGGATTTTTTATGATAGCATCCAATTTTTCCATCATCCTCTTTTACACAACAGCTTCAGGTATGTCCTGGGTTTGCCCTGTCATGGAGCAGGCTTTCCTGATAAGTTTGTTCAGGCATTGTGCTTCTTTTAACCTCAGGTTGCTTCCCAAGGAGACTGTAGCAGAGTACACCACACTGACTACTATGGACTGGTAGAACATTTCCTCCAGCTTGCTGCACACATCAAGAGACCTGAGTCTACTTAGCAAGTACAGTCTGCTCTGGCCCTTCTTGTACACTGCCTCTGTGTTGCCAGACCAGTCCAGTTAGTTGTTTATGTGAACCCCAGGTAATTGTAGCTCTACACCATTTCTATGTCCTCCCCTGGTAGCTGGTCTCAGAGGCTTCTTGGTATGCCAGAAGTCCACCACCAGCTCATTTGTCTTGTTGATGCTGAGTTGCAGATTGTTGTCCTGCACAAGACAAAGTCCTCCACAACCTTCCTGTACTCTGACTCATCCCCATTATAAATGAAGCCTGTAATTAATGAGTCATCTAAAAATTTCTGTGGATGGCAAGCATTGGTATTGTGTTTGAAGTCCGTTGTGTAGAAGTTAAAAAGGAAGAGAGACAGGACAGTTCCCTGAGGTGCTCCAGTATTATACACCAACATTTCTGACACACAGTCCCTCAGCCTTGCAAACTGCTGACTGTTTGTCAGGTAGTCCAGGAGGTTGTGGGAGCATCAAGATTCAAACCCTTGAGTTTATTCCCCAGTCAATGAAACAGAATGGTATTAAAAGTACAGGAAAAATCTAAAACATTATCATAACTGTGGCGCTGGCTTTGTCCAAGTGGGAGTAGGCTCTGTGGAGCATGTAGATGAACACAACCTCCACACCTATAAAAGTATGGCTGGTAAACTGTAGAGGATCAGATATTCTGAAACCATGGATTGTAACTGGTTTAGGACCAGTTTTTCAAAGGCCTTCAAGATGTATGAAGTAAGCGCAATTGGTCTGATGTCCTTGGGATCACTTGATTGCCCCTTGTTTGGGAACACACAGGATGTTTTCCATAGCTGGCAAACATTACACAGATTCAGAGAAAGGAAGAATGGGTGCAGAAGAACCCCACAGAACTGGCTGGCACATGTTTTCAGCACCCTGCGGCTCTTTCCATCTGGCAATAAAGCCTTGTTTCTATAGAGCTTTCCCAGATTTCTTGTCACTTGATCATCAGAGACACACAAACTATAGAGAGGGTGGGGGTGTTATGTCATTGTAGGGGAAGGTAGTGCAAGATACAAATGCCAGAGGGGATTCCAGAACCTTCTCAGCTTGCACACAAATGCTAGCAGTGTTGGGGAAGTGCTGTCCTAACAAGAAAGAATCACATCTGTTGAAGAATTGGTTCAGTTCATTATCTCTGTTCTTGTTCCCTTCCTCTGCATGTTTTATTGCCTGCTTACATCCAGTGATAGTCCACATCTCCTTCCACACTTCCTTCATGTTGTTTTGTTGTAACTTGTGCTCAAGTTTGTCTCTGTAGTGGGCTTTCCCCTCACAGAGCTGCTTCTTCTGTTCAAGGTTCAAGATTTCTTTATTTCATGTTTACACAACATCAGTTGCATCTAATAAGAAGATAGAAAGAAATAAAACAAAGCAACTAGAGACAAGACAGGTTAAGGTAAGACAGTCTGATCAGTCAGTGCATATTTACACAAAAATGGTTATAGGATACATATAATTGTCTTCTCCAATATTCCGTATTAAAACATCGTATGGCACCGCAAAGAAATGAATTTCTGGAGCAATTTGTATGGGTTTTCAAGGCAACTATCCTTCCTGATATACTAAAGTTAAGTTCTATATGTAATGGATGTCTGTCATCAGTTGAGATGATTTCCAGTTTCTTTAGCATTGTCCTTTGACACACACTAATCATCTACATCAGCCCCAATAAGTTTAGCTGCATGCTTAGTAATCTGCTGAAGCTTTTTAAAATTTTGTTTTGTCAGACCAGGCAATGAAACTAAAAGAGATAATAGACTGGATCATCCTGTGATAAAGGGACAACATGAAGTCCTTATCTATTTTAAATAGTTTGAGTTTACAGAGGATAAATAAGCACTAATTGCATTTTGAGAATTTTTATTTTTTATTTGCATTCCAAATACACCTGCATGATTCCATCCTGTTCTCCAAACCTGAAGGCTCTCTTCTTTATATTCAGTAGGGCTTAAAAATCTTTTGTGATCCATGGCCTGTTGTTCAGATTGTATTAATTACACTTTATATTAATTAATAGGCTGGGCAATGACAGGCTTTCTTTAGAAGGTGAACAGAGTAGTTGTTTAGCCAGGCTGAGGTCAAAATACCAAGGAAGACACAAACATATTGAACACCAAATTTCAAAACAGCAACCAAAACCCTAAGTCTAAGAAACTGAACCAAAAAATATCTGTTACTACAATAGGAAACATTGTTATTTATTAAGTGACCCTAAAGATTTTTTTAAAGGATAACATAATAAAATCATATATACAGTAGGAATGCTCTCAAATGTTGTGACAAGCAATGGACATTATTGCGAACAGCACAATGCTGGTGCCCATGAAAGAAATTTAAAAAACAGCAAAAAAAAAAAAAGTTGCCCAAGAAAATAAGAGTACTTTATAAAAGAAGATATGACCCTGACAAATAATACTGTAGAATCCAAGCTTAAACCAGTACATTTAAACCGAAGAGGTGTCTGCTGGAAAATCGGATTTTATAAATTCTTTCCTTTATGCAGCTCAGCATTACTGTCCTATATACAACCCATATTTATGTAAATTGTTGTTTGCTTCATTTTCCATTTTCTGATTTCTCACTTTATATTTTACTGTTACTTTGAGAATTAAACACAAATAATAATTCCAGTGTTCTATTCACATGTCCAATAAAAAACTTTAACTTAACTAGCAGTCTTAGGGCACAAATGATGGAAATTGCTGTGCTGTTTTGAAACAGTTTTTTTCAGTTCATGCAACTTGCTTTTATACTGGACGCAGTTCTTGGAGCACCTCTGCAGCATTCATGCATGTTAACTGGCTTGAAGACATTTTTGGAAATCCTGCAGATCACATATTTCTGATTTTTTTTCAATACTAATTAAAGTAATGTAAAATTCAAGGATAAGTGGAAACTAAAAAGAAAAGTTTGTTCAATGTGCCTGCTTGACAAGAAATTTTATCTTCTTTATATCTTGTACCATGAGCTGTATCTTTGTGAGCAATTCCATTCCACATCAGACCTTTTATTCTCACATTTTTGTCCTACAATCCTGAGTTTCAAAATGGAATGGATGTCTGATTTCATTACAGATATAATTAAGAGAAAAAACATGTTGAACAGTACCATATTTTCATGTATGTTTCAGACAAATAGCTCTGTAGCATTTTCTGTGTAATTGAGTCAATGCTGCTCCTTCATGGCAGTCAGTCTGAATTTTAAGGTGCAGAAAATCAATATTGCATTCAACTGTTCATGAATAAATTTAGGTAATTCCAAAATTGAATTGGAAGTGCAGCTTCACGTCATTTTGCTCCATGGAGTGAAAAAACAGCTGTAATTATACAAATCCTTGTGTTTAAATGTATATAAGTAAAGATAACTGCACTTGCAGTACACAGCGTGATCCCATTTTACTATTACAGTTGCCTAATGGACCATGACTTTTAAGATTTTTTTCAATTTATATTTACTTTCTATAGTGTATTTCATGGCTAATATCATCACCAAGCACTTTGTAAAAACAAAACTCACAAGGGATCCAAAGTCTTAGAAATGAAGCAAAGGTAAGTTAAGTGATTTGCTTAGGCCCCTACTGTGAGCAGGAGGTGGCTTTTAAACCTGTGACTTTGTGCCAGCAAAGGCAGCTCTGTAAGCACTAGACTGTGCTGCCTGTCATGAATTTAAAATACAACAGAGGCCTACTGTAAAGCAGAAAATAATAATACACTGCTTTGTATCTTATTAAATGAATTACAATTAATTATAAGTATGCTATTTGGTCTTTAGAACATTTAAATTTTTCATACACGTTTTTCTTGACCAAATGAAAGAGTTGTTTAAAAGCTAACACTACATAGCTTTGGACAGATAATCTACAAGTAAGAAACACAACCACGATGCTTAGATTTAATGCAGGTCTTAACTGTTCTCCTAGCTTACCTGCCTATACAGTGGCATGCAAAAGTGTTCAATCCCTTTGAAATTCATCAACATTTTCTACATAACAAAAGGTTAATATAAATTATTTATCCATTCAGTATTTTTAATGTGAACTCTTATGCAGAAAACTCTTATCAACAGAAGATGGTTTATTTTGAGAGTTTTCTGCTTAATGAAAATTATGATGACTTTCAAGTGGATTGGATACTTTTGCACGCTACTGTATATGGATGCATTTTTAACAAAGCTAAATTATACCTTCTAAGCCATCTTTAAAACTGGCATGTCCAAATTTTGAAAACTAGCATTCACTACATTGCTCATCTCATTGTTGTTATAAAAATATCGACATTTTCAACACTGGAAAAACAGGAATGACAAAAGCCATTTGAGGATTTCATCAGTATTTACCAATCATAGTTTCACAAATTTTTTCTTCTACGTTTCCATAGGAAACCTAAACTGCTTAAAGGTTGATCTTTGATGGCTCATGAGACTTTAAAGAGATTCTTATATATGTTTGCAACGTCATTGAATTCCTTAGGAGACATAGCTTCAGACAAAAAGGAGAAATGAGGTAAAAGGAGCCAAAATTGGGAATTTGGTTTGAAGAACTATTTAGGTTCTATGAGATCTCTTTCTAGTTTTGTTCTTATCTTTTTCAAGACTTCATATTTTTTCTTATTATTGGACTGATGCCTTTATCCAAGGTGACTTAGGGCATTTGAGATACGATCATTTCTTTTGTTTTTCCAGATGAAGTGACTTATTTATGGTCACACAGTGATGTCAGTAGTGGGATCTGAACCCATAACCTCAGGGTTTGAAGTCCGAAGTCTTAACCACTGTATGCCTTTTCTTCCAGAGTGACTATGATCTAATTTGAACACGGCAATATAAATTAGAGCAAATAATAGCATTATTCAGAAGCAAGGACTACAGATTTATAATCATAGTAAAGTGTTTTATTACCACAGACAGGTGTCCATACATTGCGTCATATATTGCTGAGCGCACAATGCAAATACTTTCACATTGCAACAAAATGCAAAGACTCTTCTTGGAAGATCTGGGCCCACTGTATGTCTTTGCTGAGTTTTTACTGAAAATAAAGAGGGGACACTTGTGAGGATACTGGGGTTTTGATTTCCTCAGGAGAAAAATCTGAGAAGCTTGAGACAAAAGAAAAGTCTCCATTTTTTTTTTGTTCCAATCTCATTGTTGTCTAGGAGAAACCAAAAACATATAAAGGAGATCTCTTTTATCATTTTTCATTCCTATGGGTTACTACCTCTAATCTTATTTCAGAGAAAAAAACTGCATATTTAAAGAATAGCATAAAAAATACGTAAAAAATAATATGGGCTGAATGATGAGAGAGTGTTCAGATACAGTATATTGCTTACAGTGCAAGAGCTGTGGTTTAGAATCTTGTCCCAGATGCTGTCTTGTGGAGTTTGCCCAATTTTCCTTTGTTTTTTCTCTAGGCATTCAGATTCAACACTGAAATCTCAAAAATATGTATGTTAGGTAAAGTGGGAGGCAGCTTTAAGTTGTCCCTTTCTAACTAAAGGTGAGTGTATGCATGAATGTCCACTGTGATGTTATTTTCCAGGGCTGAGTCATGTCTTGTATGTGAAGCTGCCATGAGGGACTCTGACTGTCCACTACTCTAAACTCGACTAAGAAGTTTGGATAACGCATGTATAGCTCTTTGGTAAAGTTTAAACAAAGAAAATGAATATTTAATAGTAAGTTTAAATTATACAGAGGAACACTGTTGATGTTCAAAGGTGATTTGTGCTTATGGACATTTGCTGTGTTTGTATGTACACAATGATTATACAAGTTCAAATAATTAATACTCATCATTACATAGTAAACTTTGACTTACATTTGACACAGAAGTAAAATAGATAAGGATAACTGGCTTTAAGCTGATGTTTAAAAACATAAATTACTTCACTTTAGCTTTTAGAAAATCATGCTGAGCAATGAATCTCAAGAAAAACAAAATCCATGAAAAAGCTTTTAAAGTCGAGAAAGCTAAAACAGCTAATGTTGTGTCATATAATTATTTTGTCTTGTCTGTCAAAAGCTCTGGTTTAATATTTGAACAACTATTCTTGTTCTCTTACCCTTGTGCTTAGTAATAAATTGTATTATTCTGTTTCTTAAAATATATTTAGTTTCTTTTGATAAACAGGTGCAGAAAGCAGATGTATTTCTGTTTTTTAAGATAAGTGTGATTCAGCTACATTGCTGGTAAATGAACCACATAAGTCAAATGGTCAGCAATGCTGATTCATACAAAAGGCAAAAGTAAAGTACATATCTTACAAAAAGCCTGTCTTAAATCTTTACTTTTTCAAAAGTAAAGGTAATAATTAATTAAATAATACAATACTGCACATTCCCTATGTGCAGTACTTTTCCCTACCATTCTCTGTGGTCCATGGTTTAGTGTTATACTAAATCAAAAACAAACCACACTCATTTTAAGAAACAGAATAATTCAATTTATTAATGAAAATGCAGAGTATATATACAGAAATAATGCATCCAACATGGAAGAAGAGCTGGACAAAAGAAAGATTAGTTGAAAGAAGTGTATTACACAAAATATTCTCTTCTGTGTTCATTTAGAGGTTTACTGGTTTTCCTAGAAGAACAACACGGTTTAGTTCCTAATTGATTTTAGAAGCTTTTTCCGTTCTCAGGGTGAAATTGAGATTGCATTCATTTTATGCAAGACACACTAGAAACAAAAATGCACTACAGTATATACAGTGGGTACAGAAAGTATTCAGACCCCCTTCAATTTTTCACTCTTTGTTATATTGCAGCTATTTGCTAAAATCATTTAAATTAATTTTTTCCCTCATTAATGCACACACAGTACCCCATATTGACAGACAAAAAAAAAGAATTTTTGAAATTGTTGCAGATTTATTAAAAAAGAAAAACTGAAATATCACATGGTCCTAAGTATTCAGACCCTTTGCTCAGTATTTAGTAGAAGCACCCTTTTGAGCTAATACAGCCATGAGTCTTCTTGGGAAAGATGCAACAAGTTTTCCACACCTGGATTTGAGGATCCTCTGCCATTCCTCCTTGCAGATCCTCTCCAGTTCTGTCAGGTTGGATGGTAAACGTTAGTGGACAGCCATTTTTAGGTCTCTCCAGAGATGCTCAATTGGGTTTAAGTCAGGGCTCTGGCTGGGCCATTCAAGAACAGTCACAGAGTTGTTGTAAAGCCACTCCTTCGTTATTTTAGCTGTGTGCTTAGGGTCATTGTCTTGTTGGAAGGTAAACCTTCGGCCCAGTCTGAGGTCCTTAGCACTCTGGAGAAGGTTTTTGTCCAGGATATCCCTGTACTTGGCCGCATTCATCTTTCCCTCGATTGCAACCAGTCGTCCTGTCCCTGCAGCTGAAAAACACCCCCACAGCATGATACTGCCACCGCCATGCTTCACTGTGGGGACTGTATTGGATGAGTAATGAGCAGTGCCTGGTTGTCTCCACACATACCGCTTAGAATTAAGGCCAAAAAGTTCTATCTTGGTCTCATCAGACAGAGAATCTTATTTCTCACCATCTCAGAGTCCTTCAGGTGTCTGATGAGACCATCTTTGTTGCATCTTTCCCAAGAAGACTCATGGCTGTATTGGCTCAAAAGGGTGCTTCTACTAAATACTGAGCAAAGGGTGTGAATACTTAGTACTTACTTACTTTTAGTAAAATACTTACTTTTTTAATAAATCCAACAATTTCAAAAATTATTTTTTTTGTCTGTCAATATGGGGTGCTGTGTGTACATTAATGAGGGAAAAAATTAATTTAAATGATTTTAGCAAATGGCTGCAATATAACAAAGAGTGAAAAATTGAAGGGGGTCTGAATACTTTCCGTACCCACTGTAGTCTTACTTTTTGATTCATTAACACCACGAGCATCTGAAATCTGTTGGTAATAACATTATATGAAATTCTCAGTCCAGCAAATGACAGATAAATTATTGACAATTTGAATAAAATGTAAAATATATTGGTAACAACTTGTATTTGTTTTGGTTCTGGTTAAATGCAAGGAACCTCTGAAACTGTAATATTTAATCTTATGAGTTTTTATTTTGATTATAGGACTAAGGTGCTAGAAATACCTTAATAGTTGACCCTTAAAATGAATCCATCCATCCATCCATTATGTACCACCTAGCTGGGTCCAGCTTGTAAAACATATCCACATTTATTACTTTTTCATTTTCACAGGCAGGTGTTTTAGAGCTTAGAGTGGAAGCTTGTTTAGAGAAAGAGTATTGTGTACCAGGCTGGGGTTTCCTGATCTTATTACATTCCTCAACATGGTTAATTAAAACAAGACAGATTAAAATGCAAACTGTATGACGTAAACACAAGGACAAATGAGTGGTGCATTAGAAAAATACACATGCAGGATGGGAATTAAATTAAATAAATGTGGATCATATTCTGCAAATCTTTATAAATAAAGAGCAATGAGTACATTTAATTTACAAAAAAAGTGTGATGAGTTGTTTATTTGAGACAAATGTTATTGCTATGAGGAGATATGTAAAAGAGAAAAAGCAAGTGATAAAGGCTGAGCAGCCAAGACATTGTGCTGAACTCATTTCATTTTTTAGTGCAGAAAATGTCTCATCCAACTTTTTTTTCATCTGTGTCACTGCTATGTGTGGGTGCTTATGTTTACTCTTCACAAGGCAATGTTGAAATAAAACAATCATTGGTTTCAAGAAATCCAATATTTTACCTACTCAAATATAAACTGCTGAAAAAAATTAAAGGAACACTTTGAAAACACATCAGATCTCAATGGGAAAACAAACATGCTGGATATCTATACTGATGTGGACTGGGTAGTGTGTTTGTATGGCCCTCATGTGCATGTATGCATGGCTTGACAACATTGGGGCATGCTCCTAATGAGACAATTGATGGAGTCCAGGGGGATCTCCTCCCAGATCTGGACCAGGGCATCACTGAGCTCCTGGATAGTCTGAGGTGCAACCTGGCGGCATCGGATGGACCAAAACATAATGTCCCAGAGCGTGGGGGCCAGTCAATGGTATCAATTCCTTCATCCTCCAGGAACTGCCTACATACTCTCACCACATGAGGTGCCATCCTGGAGAAGTTGGACTACCTGTGCAACTTCTGTAGGGTTCAAATATCAGCTCATGCTACCAGTAGTGACACTGGCTGTAGCCAAATGCAAAACGAGTGAAAAAACAGTCAGAAAAGATGAGGAGGGAAAAATGTCAGTGACCTCCACCTGTTAAACCATTACTGTTTTGGGGGTCTTCTCATTGTTGCCCCTCTAGTGCACCTGTTGTTAATTTCATTAACAGCAAAGCAGCTGAAACTGATTAACAACCCCCTCTGCTACTGAACTGACCAGATCAACATCCCACAAGTTTCATTGACTTGATGCTATACTCTGATTAAAAAGTGTTCCTTTAATTTTTTTGAGCAGTATATATGTATAAATATATATACTATATATACACACACACATATACAGTATACATATATATAGTCACACATGGATGTCTGTGGGACACTGTCTGGGCTCATCTGAGGTATGTATTACCGCTCAGGGTTGAGAGGGGGTTCTGCCACTTACATTCCCCTCTAATGTTCCCTCTGCAGCACAGAAATGATGCATAATGAGGCCAACTGACTCCACCCCTTCTGGTCCCCGGCCTATAAAAACCTGCTGCAGTGGGAAGGAGACTTTCAGTCTTTTGCTGATATATGATATATATATGTTCACATTGCTTAGGGTTTTAGTTTAAAATCATCAGTCCTACTCCTGTCACTACCAGAAATCACACGTAAAAAGAAAAATGTAAATTTCTTTGAAACGTATCTCCAAGCTACCAAGTTTCCACCAGTAACAAGGGAGACAAAATGTGAGTTCCAATCCTGTTATTGACAGTTTGTTTTCCAATTGGAGAAAAACAAAAGAACTGTAACCAATTGTATCTCAGATGTTGTAAGTCACCTTGGATAAAGACTTCAGCCAAGTAATGATATCTTGATTCCAAAATATATTGGAGCTTTCTTCACCTTCTACCTCAACACAATGGGTATATCCTAAGTATTTCTTAATTGAGTTAAACCCCACAGTGCTAAAAAAGAAAATGCAAATAACTTAAACAAAAGGAGCACAAAAGCAAAAGTCATAAAAAAGTACTAAGAATGCACAGACACAGATGTGAAGTTTGCTTAAAAATAAACAGAAATCAAATTTTAAAAAAGTAACAGATCAGAGGAGCAGATCATTTTTCCCTGTGCCCAGGTGTGCTTTATATAGAGAATGAAAATGGCCACTATGACCACGTAACCACACATCTGTGGCAACAGAGGCATCGTCAATGACCACAACCCTGCAACATCGTGGTATGGCAACTGTTGTGGAATCTCTGAAACTATCTACAATCTGCAGCAAAAACAAAACAAAAAATGAAAAATATTGAACATAGATGAGATATCAGGAAAACATTCTCAACTGGTGGCTACACTTGTCTACATAGCCATAACTGTCCCCTCATTTTTAAAAATGTGATGACCTCATTTTTAGATGCTGAGAGTAAAATTTTGGTCAAAAGTGAGAGAATCATTTTGCTCCAAAATCTGTAGTAAGGGAGATAACCTCATAACCATTTTTTATACTTATTTACAATATATCTGTGTAGCATTTGCAAGTTATAAAGAGTGTACAAGTCAGTGGGACACTTAGAATCTCACACACCACTCCGTTATCTGAGAGCTGCACTGTGTAGTACACTACAGCATGGCTGCTGCAGTAGAAGTAGCATGGAATTGAAAAAATTAAAGCATTTCTACTAAGATGACTAGGACAAAAATCCTCCACAATTCTGTTAGAGGCTGATCAATAACTACATGAAACACTTGCAAGCAGTTGTTCTTGGTAAATGTGGCATATCCAGTCATTAAACCCCAATTATGTCTTCCATGGGATATTACGACTTGTGTAAATTTCTTCAATATTGTAAATGGAATAAATGTGAGCATTGCATGTCATTTGTTTAATCAGTATTCTTCTTACCTAGTAGTAATAGTAGTAATATTATAATATGCATAGGGTACTGTGAAATTCTTACTTGTTCAGCCAACATACAACATCTCAATTCTCTGGCACCATGATGCACAATAATAAATTAAATACATAAGTTACTTTTACTTTGTAGGAAACACAAATCAGCTTGTCTGATGTACTCCTTATTCCTGTTTATATTCTCACATTGCCTGAAACCTTGCATAGCAATAGATAAAGATCATATCTAAAACATACAAAATTGTGCATGTAGTTCTTCTGCTGAAAGGCTGCCTGTAAAAAAAGATGCAATTCTAGGACATTTATTTACATTTAACCAATTAGCTTTAAAGTTAGTTGCTTATGACCCGCTGGGCTGGCTACTTTGAGCAGTTGTTCAAAGCTGATCTTCCGGCTAGGACGTTGGATATCTCTGGGTCCACGGTTCTTGAGGCTGGTCCTCCAATTAGCTGTGAACCACCCAGTCTCACTGAGATTACACAGGTGGTGAACCAGCTGGCGGGGGGG
>JANRMT010062849.1:14075061-14103999 GCA_026402145.1 Polypterus bichir lapradei
TAGATAGATAGATAGATAGATAGATAGATAGATAGATAGATAGATAGATAGATAGATAGATAGATAGATAGATAGATACTTTATTAATCCCAAGGGGAAATTCACAAAGGTTGCATCTGCTTTGCTATTACTGTATATGTTTGTTGTTGGGTTTAAAGTTAATGAATGTAAAGATATAACCTATAGAGTATATAAAAAGAATGCTATAAGACTTGGATTGGAAAATGTTCATTGGATTGTAATGAAAGGGAAGATTATGCCAAAGATTTCTTCAATAAAATAGGAAAGTTGCACCTCAACAGATTATGCTTAGATGAGCAAGATAAACAATTTAAGATATCTGAAAATCTTAAATCTCCTACAAAGCCTTACATTAAGATGGATATCCAAAGAAATTTTATAAACATCTAAAAATGTATATATATATAAATTTATATAAACTACACAGACAAGGGGCATAATAGTATTAAAACAAGAAAAGAGAGTTAAGCAATTAAAGCTGTAGCAGAAATAGAAACATTTCTAAATGTCATATAAATGTAATAATCATAATGCTTTTGTTATTAATAGTTATTACAGATTGTGAATCTGTTTGGAACAAAATCCTGCAGCTACAGTGGGTCCCCAAGAACAAGTAAGGGATCCTCTGCCCTGGCCAGAACACCATTCCATTCACAGACACACACACACACACACAGGCACACCCTCCACACATAGTCGTTAGGGCCAATGTAGCATCGCCAGTCCACATGACCTGCATGTCTTTGGACTGTGGGAGGAAACCAGAACACTAAAAGGAATCCCACACGAACATGGGCTGAACAGGCAAGCTCCACACAGGGAGGGCAACCACAAATTCCTTCTTGTGAGGCATAGTGCTATCCTAAATGCAATTTATAATATTTTAAAATGACTTCCATTGAAATTTTCCTGTTTTTTCAATGTAACTTCCTGTCATTTTTATATATCTTTAATTACACAGGAAGTTATTTCAGTGTATTTTAAGTTATTTTAAGATATCTTGAAATTAAATTGAGACATCACAAAATGAACAGAAAGCTTGTTAAGGATACCTGGGATGGCAAACAGGAAGTTATTTTCAGAAATCTGAAATACTATTAAAGATACTATTAGAGATACTTCAAATGGGTTTCCAGATATCTCAAAATAATTCCTGTCCATTTTCAATAATCTAAAACTCACTTCAAGTTATTTCAGCATAACATTCTCTGCATTTTGAGATATCTGAAATGCATTTAGAAATACTTTCAAATAGATTGGAAGTCCAATGGAAAGATAGCAATAGCAATCTTCAATAGCAACAATACTGTGCTTTCATATTGTAGTTAAACCTTCTGTTATAACACTTCATGATTTCACTTTTAGTGATTAATTTTAAAATTTTTGTGTGTGGACTTTGGTTTTGTTTAAAACTCCTAGATTTCAGACTGGTTTTGATAATGGTTAGGTTTGCCTTTGGACATACCTTACTTTTGATTGTTTTTGTTCTTGCTTTCAAATTCTTGTTAATAAATCTATACTAATAAAAGGCAAAGCCCTCACTGACTGACTGACTCACTGACTGACTGACTCATCACTAATTCTCCAACTTCCCGTGTAGGTAGAAGGCTGAAATTTGGCAGGCTCATTCCTTACAGCTTACTTACAAAAGTTAGGCAGGTTTCATTTTTAAATTCTACGCATAACGGTCATAACTGGGACCTACTTAGGTACATATATATGGCCATAGCCTGCAGCTCGGTCGCCATGTGAGGCGGAGTTGCGTCCCTCATTGTCACGCCTCCCACGTAATTGAGTGCCTGTCCATATAAGGCCGTCCGTCGGCAGCAATCCAATAGACACGCTGCCGCTAAATATTCGCGGATGAAGGACTGTGCTTATGCAAACAAAGATGAGATAGTCATGGATAGACTAGTGTTTGGCACAAACTCAGCGAAAGTACGAGAGAAACTTTTAAGTGCTGGGTCTTAGCTAACATTAAATAAAGCCGTGGACATGGCAAGATCGCACGAGATAGCACAAGCACAGCCGAGAACCTTCGATGCATGTACTCCAAACGGCTCACGTGAACTGACTGTGAACGCAGTACGCAGACAAAAAGCAACAGCTGCAAAGAGTGCTGAATGAAAAACGCATTACACAATTGAGAAGGCAGCAAAAGAATATGAAGCGAGTGACGCATACAAGCATATTCATAAGTGCAGCTACTGCGGAAACAAAGCACGGTGTAAACCTTAAGTTTAAATTAAGTTCATAGACAGGCTGCTGCTGGCGTTTGTCATGCCTACGACGAATACGATATTCGCGAGATACAACTTTAGTGAGAGGACGCAGGGTATAAATGAGACTTTTGATCACTTTGTAACGGGGTTAAAATTGCTGGTGGAGGACTGTGCTTTTGCAAATGAAGATGAGATGGTCAGGGATAGAATAGTGTTTGGCACAAACTCAGAAAAAGTGCGAGAGAAACTTTTAAGTGCCGGGTCTGAGCTAACATTAAATAAAGCTGTGAAAATCGCATCATTGCACGAGATAGCACAAGCACAGCTGAGAACCTTCGATGCATGTACTCCGAGCGGCTCACGTGAACTGACTTTGCTGGGCTGGGAAAGGTAAACCTGTGCATGCAGTGTGTGATGTCTCAGATAAAGAGGAAGACAAGCTGTTTATTGATGCAGTAAGAAAGGAACAACAACCCTCTGATGATGAATAAGCCTTTGTACACATATCAATAGGAAAGCAATGTGTAAAGCTTAAGTTTAAATTAAGTTCATAGACACGCTGCCGCTAAATATTCACAGGCAAATCCACAACTTAATACCGGGAATACCTGTTAAATATCTTAGATTCACAAGTACCGATTTGGGTAGTGAACACTTCAATGAATGAAACCTGTTATCTTTACAACAGTTGACAAACACGGAATATAACTTGAACACAACACATCCTCCAAATACGAACCTGATTGAAAGAAATAATGATAATCAAGTCCTTGATGACAGCAACACTCATAACAGTGACAAAACAATTACATTGACAATCATTTTACGTTATTTTGAAAATTTTTCCTTTTCTTTATCATAACTTCTTTAACACACTACTTCTCCGCTGCGAAGCGCGAGTATTTTGCTAGTTTACAAATATAATGAAACACTGCTTTGTTATTGTTGACTTCATATTCCTTTCTCTTAATTTTGACATTTTTGAATTTTAAGTTTTTTTCTCTTTTTTTGTTGTGCTGGTGGTGGCCAGAAGCCTCCTTCTTGATTTTGAGATTAAGGCTTATTATGTTAGGCCTCACTCTGACTTTGAGGCCTTCATTTTTAAGATACAATAAATTTGTGGGACTAGGTAGAATCATAACAGTATGCAGCCAGGGGAATAGGTCCCCTGATGCTGCAGCACTATTTAAGGGCAAGGAAATTTCAGAATGATCACTATACATTTTCTCCACTTCAGTTGTTTAGCTTATTTTTGGATTTACCTTCTGAATCCCATAAGTTTACTATTCGTTCTACTTATTGGTCTTTCAGGTTGGATCTAAATTTTCAGTATGATTTAGTGTTTAGATTTGTTTTCCTGCTGTTACCTTCTTGAGGTGACATTTTTGAAATTCTCTATATTTTAATTTAATATTTGTTCTATTTTTTATTTATTTATTTATTTTTTTAATAAACAATATTATACGAAGACCTGATATGTTCTTTTGTAATAGGGGTTAAAACTCCATTCTCCTCAGTTTTGGGGCTGGGCTTACTTAGAATGTGTGAGGCCTATTAGTATATTTCAGGCCTGTCTAGGAGTTGCATCCTGATTTTTGAGATCTGAGGCCTCTTTTCGAATTTTTGATCTTGCTTCACAACACATCAAAAAACTCCTAGATCTGCATTTTTCAGATGCCTACATTCTGAACAATGATTTCAAGATCCTCGTGAAAGCCCTAGTAAAACAAATAGTTCTACCTTCAATAATATTACAAGATGAGACTGTATTTCCTAAAGAAAAGACATCTTTTATCAAAAATTTTCACTGATTACAAAGTAATCAAAGTTCAGAGCATTACAAATTGTACACAAACTTCTTTTGCCCTCCAGTACTACAAGATTTATCCTTCTCTATTTCTGTATATGATGTAGGGAGGATTTCTTAAAAAAGCATTGATGTCCATAAGGCATTCAGTCTTTATGGAACTGTGGGTAGTGCTTTGAAAACCTGTAGCTAGTTTTTGCATATTAATGGAAAGAATCAAAGGAGATGTTAATAAATTGTTATCTGTTGTCACGCATGTGTGAGTAGGAGGACTTGTATGGATCAAGCAAAGGTAATTCAACGCTAGGCCAGGGGGTGGCAGGATGCACTAAACCTTCTCCTGTTATCTCTGCAGACCAGCTGCCAGAAAAACTTGTGTGACTCATCACTGAAGACGTCACTTCCGGTTCTGGTGCATATGCTGTCGTCACCTTTGGCATTTGCGCCTAGGCTGACATCACTTCCGGTCCCGGTGCCTTGGCTGACGTCAGAACGTCACTTCCGGTCTTACCAGTTAAAACCGCCATCTTCCCAAACCTCAAACAGTTTATGTCTGGACTCCAACAGAGACACTTCTGACTGCAAAACAAAACCCATTGCAGCCAGGGATAATATACGGGTGACTGCCCCAAACCTTTTTAAGGTTGTCAAGTCTGATCCTTTCACACTTTACATGAAGCACCCTATGGTCACCAGTGGGATCCCTTCTGCTTAGCCTGAAAATGGGAAAGATGGATAATGGAAAGTTTATGAATGATGAGTAGCATCCAACTAAGACAACACTGCAAAATGAACAGCCGTGCAATACACCCATGCCCCAAAAAACTTGCCCCATGTTTATTAAGGGTCCTCCAAGTTTTTGATTAGGGCCTCAACAAGTACAAAACCTGCACTGTGTTCATCTCACATTAACTGCCAGAATTAATATTGTTAAAATGAATATTCTTTTGAAGTTTCTATACCTTTTAGTGCATTCCATGAATATATTAACAAATCATTGTTTAAAAAATATTTTAAAAATTAGATTTAATTGTTACTTTGTTCATTTGGAATGTAAAAGGGTCACCAATAAAAGACAATTTTACAAAAATATAAAGTAGAGGAGGGCATGACACTACCTAATTCATGATTTTAATACTACTGTAACTAGTTTAAAACAATGGAAGGAAACAGAAAGTAAACAAAATTGTTTAACCATGGAAAGGAAAGCCAATTCAGATTTGTCACTATATGCCTTAATTTTTGATCAAATATTTACTAATTATTATCAGTATACCAGGGGTGTAACATTGCCTAATAAAATGTAATAAACACACTAAAGCCAAGATGCTTTTGTCAGTTGCTCACATGCGCAATAGTTATATATTAAAGTCCACTTTTAACCTATATTGTGCTTACTTTGTGGAAGGTGTTTCATGTCAGCTTTTGTTGAACAATTGGGTTTCAAATACGTTTTCCCAGGAGGACACATCTTTTACTATATGCAAATCAGAGAATGTCATGATAGATAAAGAAAAACAACTAACTTTACTAATCTCCCATTGATATCCATGGTAAAAGATTTACTATAAAGTGACGATGAAGATAAAGACAGCATTTTCAAACTAGAAGTTGCTCCGAATGGGATCTTAAGTTATAATCTCACATAATGAATAACAATCATCCTTGGAAAAGATACACTCTCCATCAGTTACAGCAAAACATGGTGTAATTCAGGTAAAAATTGTATATTGCATGACTTTTATCTTGACTAAGATTATTCAAAATATATCCAGGAGAAAACCTGAACTGTGAACAATGCTGTCAAGTGCCTAATTTTCTAGGACATATGTTTTGCGACTGCCTTACAATGACATCCTATTGGGAAAAAATGTTTGCTTAGTTATCAAAAGTTTTGAAATTAAAATTACTTTCCATTTTAATAGCAGTATTTAGATTACAATGCATGTTTATCATCTTATCTTGCTAATTTGGAAGCATAACTCGGTAAGAAGAAGACATCTCATTTTATATACAATTAACTAAAGATGTTTTATAAATTTGGCAAAAGTTTATTAATGTTGTGCAAAATTAAAGACACTGAGCTCCTATTAAGTTTTCTGGTGTTTCAGCATATAGGACATACTAGACATACTACTATATTTTGAACTTTTTATTTTACAGCTCTATGAATTAAGTAGTGAAGGAGAATTATTGTTTGTTGATATCCTCATTATTTGTAAAATGTTTCATAAATTTAATAATGCTAAAAAGTTTAAAGAAAACATTTTTAAAAGGATAAAATTACTGCCACAATAAGCAGCATATAGCTTGTGTACAGAAACTTCACTCCCTGTAGCATAATTAATAATCTAGGAAACAACTTTGAGCATGAGGATATATAAATATCACAACTGGACTACCAACAACTGTGGCAGAATGAGCAGGAGAGCTCTGTAGAAGGACTGTAACCACCAAAATTCCAACTTGTAGTTTAAGGAAAAAAGTGCCAGTGCCAGACACAATGCCACCCTACCATAAAGGTAAAAGAAAGATATGTTTAAATTATGTTATAATTTAACAGATTCAATAAAATTAATTTATTTTTTCCTTTGGACTCCTCAGAAAGATTAGAAATCCTTGGTTTTTTACAAATGCCTTAATTGTTACTAATTACACTATATGGGGCAAGCAGTGTGGTGTAGTGATTACAGTAATTGGAAAACTCTGAGGTTGTGGATTCAGATCCGGCCACTGACACTGTGTGACCCTGAGCAAATCACTTGAACTGCCTGTGCACCAATTAGAAAAACAAAAGAAATGTAGCCAATTGTATCATAAATGTTGTAAGTTGCCTTGGATAAGGGCGTCAGCCAAATAAGTAAATGTAGATATGACGAAAAGTATACAGCACAAGATTGTTGAGTTCAGGTGTTTCAGTCACTCCCTTTGTTAACAGGTCCATAAAGTCAAGCACATGACCATGCAATCTCCATCAACAAACACTGCAAGTAGAAAGAGCTCAGTGACTTTAAATGTGGCACTGCCAAAGCACTGCCACCTTTGTCACAAGTCAGTACGTAATATTTCTGCTGTGCTAGCAGTGCTCCAGTCAGCTGTAAGTTAGCTCAGCTATGAAGTGGTAGAGCATGAAAACTCACAGAGCGGGACCACAGAGTGCTGAAACACATAGCCTGTAAAAATCACCTGTAATCTTTAGCTCACTCACAACAGAGTTCCAAACTGCCTTTGGAAGCAACATCAGCACAACAAACTGTGCACTGGGATCTTCATGAAATGGGTTTTCAATTGCCAAGCAGCTGCACACAAGCCTAGGATCACTATGTGCAAAGACAAGTGTTGTCAGGAGTGACATATAGCACGCTGCCATTAGACTCTGGACTGGTAGAAGTGTGTTCTCTGGAGTGATGAAGCACGTTTCCCTATCTGACAGTCTGATGGATGTGTCTAGATTTGTTGGATTCCTACTTTCTGGTCTGTATAGTGCCTACTGTAAAATTTGGTGGAAAAGGATAATGGTGTGGGACTATTTTTCAGGACTTAGACTAGGCCCCTTGTTGCCACAGAAGGGTACTGTTAATGATACATCATTCAAAGGCCTTTAAGAAAATTGTTTGCTCCCAAATTTGTGGTAACAGTTTAGAGAAGGTCATTTTCTCTTTCAGCACAACTGTGCCCCTGTGAAAAAAGCCAGGTCCAAAAAAGACATGGAGGAACTCAAGTGGCCTGCACAGAGCCCTGTTTTCAACCCTATTGAACACCTTTGGGTTGAATTGGAATGCTGGTTGCAAGACAGGTCTTCTTGTCCAACATCAGTACTTGGCCGCACATATGATCTTTTGGCTGAAAAGGCATAAATTCCCACAGACACACTCCAAAATCTTATGGAAAGCCTTCTCAGAACAGTGGAGGCTGATATAGCTGCAAATGGTGGTTAACTTAATATTAATGCCCATGGTGTGGGAATGAGATGTTTAACAAGTTCATATTGCTGTGATAGTCAGGTTTCCAGAAATGTTTCGCTATATAGTAGACTGCTATTTGTTGCTGATGATAGAAATGACTGATTGTTAATACAATTCTGGAAAGATGAAATTGTGCAAATATTGAATATAAATGTAGTTAAGGTTGCACATTTTTATTTTTTTTTCTTTGTAATGAGTTGTGCATATTCTCACAACCCTAATATGAATGTTGAATGTGTAATAAAATAATTGATTTGGAACAGAACATACAGTGAAAACAGTATATACATTGAAATATTGAGGTAGACACAAAAATCAAGGTATAATTATGTATTACATTTAGATATTGAGTCTAGAGGAGTAGTTATTATGTCATGCCCAAGAGTAGATGGCAGTATAAGGTCAAAGAGTGTACCTTTCATTCATTGCACATTACATGTCAGAGAAAGGAAGCATCAGTCCACATTATTTGGTGCAACTTATGAGAAGCTTATTGGCTTACACAAGTAGTAGCCTAAAGTGATTACAATATATGCCCAGGTGTCATTCAGTTTCTTCTGTCCAGCATTGATTCCTGTCTTTAACCAAATGCTGCTGGGATAGTCTCAGGTTCCATATGACGGTGTAATGGAATAAAAAGGTTCACATGTTTTAATTAACTAAACAAAGAGGGCCGAGTAAATAAACCTATAAACTTTTAAATGTTAAAATGGTTTTTAATAAAGCAAAGTGAATTTGCCTATAATTAAAGTAAAGCTCTTAAAGCAGTACCCCTGGTTCATAGACCAATATTTGTTTTATCACATTAACAAAAAATATTTACACAAGAAAACATAAAAAGAATGCACACAAATGAGTGGTTATGAAACTCATGTATGCGAAATAATGTGAACGTGTGATTACTTTGAGTAGATGAAATGCAATGTCTTTGATTTTAATTTGAGAGATATAATATGACAGACTGCCATGAACGATTGTCATGCCAATATATTGCATTTCTACTAAAATTTGTTATTTCTTATCCAGGCTACATATTTACCCACCTTTCAAAACAACTGTCTCAGGTATTATTATACGATGAGTACATTAACAGTACATGGAGTGATATTAGAAAATGTTTCCTTATAATACTGTGTAAAGCTACATTTGATTGAAGTCCATAGATGAACATCTAGTAGGTTCTCATTCCTTTCTCTTCATGTTTCTCCTTACTTCTGCTATTTTTCCTCATTCTGCTGCAAATTCTCCAGTAGGTTATGGTGTGACTTGCAGCAAAGTGATATGGACTTTCGCTTATCTCTGTCTTCCACGTTGTTGATTTTTTTTAGTCGTGCAGTTTCCAACTAGCAAAAGCACATTCATAGTTTTGTGACTTGTTCAGCTGGATGACTGGAAAATTCTCCAAGTGAGCTAACCCTTTATGGATTACCAAGGAGAAGCATGTTGATTTTAGAATTTTTCCAGGTAATGCATCAACTGACAACTAAATGTCCTGAACAAATAAGGCAATTGCTGAGGATATAGCGGGTTGGATGATGGATGGATGGATGGATGTTTTAAAAATTTCCTTTCAAACCAACATATAATTTCAGTATAGACAAGATACTCTGCGTCACTTACAAGTATCTTTTTTCATATGGAACAAAATAAAATTCACAATGAAATAAACAATACAATTGAACAAAAATGCACTCTACAGGCTATGGAACCTGACAACCTATGGAACCAGTTTAAAGGTACCAATTAATCTATCATCGACATCTTCAGGAAGTGAAAAATAGAGTACAGGGAGAAAACCCATGTGGATGCAGGGAGAATGTACAAAATCATATCTAAGGAGCTATTTGTAAGGCATTTGTCTAATGATGGAAATCATCATTAGAGGATTATTCCAGCATGACATATTAATCATTACTACAAGCTGAAACTCTAAGTTTAAAGATGGAAGGTGGCTGAGGACAGCGCTTAGTAGTACTACAGTTATGTTCTACCAAAGGTGGGAAAAATGTCAGGCCACATTTCAAAGAAAAAAGGACCAGGAAATAAAAGTTTATCATTAAACTAGGGTCAAAAGTGGAAAGATTAATCATATTTAAAACCAAAAAGTGAGTCAGAAATCAAAGTCAAAAATGAACCAAGCCAGAAGTCAAAAGCCTAAAAATATTATCAATAAATCAAATTTAAAGTAATTTACAAAGTATCCACAATTACAGTTTTTTACCACACAGTAGCAGCTTATAAATCATTATATACGTGATGTCACAAAGCATGACTTTCAGAAACATCATGGCATCATAGCAACAGCTCTGCAAAATGGTGATGCTTGAGAAAAAGAAGATGGTGGTGCAGTAAATACAAAAAAAATGTAACAATATTTCACGCTGTTCTAGAAACGCTATACAAAGGAAATAAAGTTTGGATTCTCTGATGTCCAAAACCTCTAAACAACTTTAGTTGAACTTATGAAAAAAAATTACTAAAAATAGAAACAATCTGGTAAAGGCGTAGTGTACTCTTGTTTACATACCATATATTTGCACTATTTAGAATGTAAAGGGACAGATGAATGAATAAATGAAATAATGGAATGACAACCTTAAATTTGTAATCTTATGTAGCTGTTGCTGTCTCAGCACTAAACCAGTCAAGGCTACTTTTACCACACTAATATTAATTTCTACAAGACCTAAGTCCCAAAATTTGAACACTTATGTTCTAATTCTTTGAATCTATTGACTTTCTCTACAAAGTATATAGCAAATTTTGATTAAAATATTAATATCACCATTCATAAGTCTCAAAGTTATACCTAGTAGAAAATATATTAAATTATTTTTTCTATTTCTTATTATTTATAGCGAAGGGCAAATATCAATTGAGATTTTAAAAAGGAACTGGATATGATATAAAATAAATACCCTTCTACTTATTGTTTTTTTTTGGAAATCTGATTATATTCAGCCACAATGGATAATAGTCACAAGCTCAAGTCATTAATCTATCTATCCATCCATTATCCAACCCACTATATCCTAACTACAGGGTCACGGGGGTCTGCTGGAGCCAATCTCAGCCAACACAGAGCGCAAGGCAGGAAACAAACCCTGGGCAGGGCGCCAGCCCACCGCAGGTCATTCATCTAACTATACCATAACTTTAACATTTACTTTTTTTTTGCCTAACATATTCTTATATTCATATAATACAATACAGTACATGTAATATATACTTTAAACAGTCATAAGGTTCAGCCTAAGGCAATCAGTCAAATTGTTAGATATATTATATTATATTATATTATATTATATTATATTATATTATATTATATTATATTATATTATCCGCAATACCTGTTAAAGATAGGTAATAAAATAATTTAATAATATTTGCAATCTCTTAGTCTACGTGTACCTTCAGTGCCTTTCCTCTGCATTTGTGTGTCTGAAGCTCTCTTCACCGGTGCTCCATCTCTCAATCTAACTTAAATGTATTTTTCTTTTCTTGTAACTATTTGTTTGGCATCTTGTAAAGCACTTTAAGTTGCACCCTATGTATGAAAATGCATGTTAGAAGTAAATGTTGTTGCTGTTTACAATTCCAGGGAACAAACGTAAACGGGCATATCACTGTCATCCTTAAATGTCCAAACTTCAGGATTTAGAATACTGGAAGTGTCTTTAGAAATTGTATTCAGCCATTAATATACATATTTTGGGCTGGCCTTTGCCACTAAAGGAGAAACAAAAAATAAAAATCACCTCTTTTAACAAAGATCACCATTTGTTTCTTCATTGTGCCTTTTCAGATAAATATTTAATCTATCAAATTCATAAGAAAAAAATAACAACAAAAGTGGCTGCATGTATTATTTTCAGATTTTATATACTGTAACTTTCCAGGGGTACAATTTATGACTTTACAATGTGTACAGTTATAAGGACAGAAAAAAAGATTTTATTATTATCCTTCTAAGAAATTAAATAAGAAATTGCCAATTTTTACCCATATATTTACTATAATAATTTACTTCAGTTTCAGAATCATAGGAGTCATTCACAGTCTGTCTTTAACATGGCAAACTCAGTTACACATAATATCACTTTAAACTTGTCAATCAGCTTAAAACACACATCTTTTGGTAGTTGAGGAAAAACAGCATTCATGTGTAGAAAATGTGCAAACTCCACACTCAGACACATGAGTTATGCATATTAATTACATGAAATATGTTGTCTTTAAATTCTCAGATGCAAACCAGACATATAGAAATAATGTGTTAATAAATATTAATACTGATGTTGGACTGTTGATGTAAAACAATAAAAAATGTTGCCTTTAAACTGTAAAACATTAACATTTTGTATGCTGTATGTGGAAAATCTTTTGCTTATCAATCCAATCAATATAAAATATTGAAAAATATTTTTAAATGCTGTGTGTTTTTAATATTGTTTTATATATTATATATGAGATGTTCAATACTGCAAGTTACTGTAATGTTTCTATCATTTAAAGATTTGATAGGTAAGTTAATAGATCATAAATCATGTAAACTGATTTAATACATATACCAAGCCTTTAGACTGGATTTTCACAAGAGAAGTGGAAAATAAACTGTTCACCTTGTGAAAGTAAATTAAATCCTGATAAGGTCACTGCATCAGGACAAGGGTAGGCTTATCTTATATGTCTTCTTAATAGAGGAGATCTTATCTTAATAGCACTTCTCTAATTCAAAACTGCAATTAATATTTCTGTGCTATCTGTTTGAATTTACAATGGAAACTTGAGTGCACCTTTCAATATACTTTTAATGCAAATGACTGCTTTTAATGAAAAAAGGCTATTACATTTTCAAGCCTTGTTTTCCCATGAGCATTCAAAACGTGAAGCAATTGTATCAGGAGCCCGGTGAATAATATAGTGGGAGGATAGCAAATTGGAATGCTTTAGACAAGATGAAGTCTGCTCAGATTCTCGTTACATCCCTGTGTTCGGAATGACCTGTAATTTTCCAGTTTGGCTGAAGCTTGAACTTTTGATGTTAAGACTGATTACCCTACATGCAATTTTCATATAGTTAGTAAGAAAAACTAAAGGATCGTATAATCCAGCCACAGAATTCAAAAGTAAAATATAAGATTAAAAAAAAAAATCAAAAAGAACCCACAAAAAATAATCTTTTATACAGGTTTGGTCCAATTTGTCTGCTATGTCATTTGGAAATATTGCACTATTCATACATTTCATGAGTATATGAACTGTGCATGTTGTAACAGTTTAAACTGCATTCCCCTTTTTTGACTAGGTTGAAGGAAGGATGCAAATACTGCAATAAATAGTTCACTTTGAATAATTAAACAATCACACTGATTGCGTAAGTGGGTACAGAACTTCTTTTAAACTCACACAATTGTCAATCATGTTTGAACATTTACACTAACTCTGTGTAGAGGCAAGAGACAAGAGATCTTAGGAAATTTAACTGAAGAAATGTGTACGGTAAGGAAAATTGAAATTGATCTTTCATAGATTAGGTGCACTAGCCGCAATGCCAATTTTAAGAAATGACATTATTAAAAATTAATACTGAACTGTAATAAAATTGAATATAATATACACATCCATTTTCATATCTCTATCTCATCTCATTTTCAAACCTACTTAATCCAACTCAGGGTCATAAGGGATGCAGCCAATCCTGACAACTTTTGGCACAAAGCAGGAAACAGCTTTTGACAGGTCACCAGACTCACACATTCACATTCTCACTTAGGCCTGGTTAGTTTCAACAATTAACCTGACCAGCATGGCTTTGGGAATGTAGAAAGAAAATTGGAGGAAGAGCGATGGAGACTCTGTGAAAATGTACAGACTCCATATAAACAATGTCTAGGTGTAGGAGTGTAACCCACAATGCTGCATCTGTGAGTTGCCAGTGCTACCCATTGTGCAAACTTGTTGCCCATTTCTATATCCACTTAACACAATTCAGAGTGCCTGGCAGATGAAACCAATAAGAGCAGCAACAAACCTGTGGTAAAGTACCTAGGATAGACAGAAACCGTGTCTAATTGAAGGTGTACAAATATTAACAACCATATTAACTCACCCAAGGAATACTAGGGATGTTTAGATTAACTGATCCGAAAAAAATATATATTTCTGGATTATGGATGGAATGCAGAGACCTCAGAAAAGGAAATAAAAGAAGAACATTTAGGCCTAACAAAACTAAATACTGTCAGATAGCTTCACTATGTCTTGCTCACAGTGTCATATAGAATTTATATATATTTTATTTTTACATGATATATTTTTGTGCCCGTTTCTGCCAGGATAGGCTCTGGACCCTAAGACCCTGAACTGGATTCAACAGCTTTTACAATGTTATGTTATGTTACTTTACACTGATTAGGTATTTCTAAAAATGGGTCATACTATGATACTGTGAATCCAATCCTAGTTCACTTACATTAAGTTCCTTCATAATTGACAAGGGAAGTCTGGATTAAAAACAGCAAAACCATAAAAAAGTAGATAAATCAGAAAATGGTGAGGCATGAATAAATAATTCATAAACAGGCAAGTTTATATTCATACATTTTATATGACATAAAGCATTGCAAATGCATTCAGATGTAGTCACTCTTATATAGTCATACAGAGCTTTACTGATTGCATTATTGATGTGTTTGGACAGAATTATTATCACATCATGTTGAAAAATAATAATTTCTTATCTTCCTTATGGCCATACTATTGGATCAGTGATAGACTTATCCTCTAATGGAAAAAATAGCATAACACAAAAGAAAGTAAAAGTGTATGAGCTCTGGTTATTATTATTTTTTTTTTTACATAGTTCAACTAAACAGCTCTTTTTTCCTGTATAGTGTATGTACGGTGTAGGAGACGGCTGACAGCTCAACTTGGCCGGAACGCCCCAGAAGTGGAAGGATGAGGGAAGGCAGCTGCTTTGGGACACTGCCTCCCCCAGGACGCTAGTTGGCAGTTTCCCTGCAGCATAGCGGTGGCCCAGATTCCCGCAGGGCACCATGGGATCTGGAGTTCGGCTTCACAGCCCTGCCCATTGTGGGTGCTGCTAGGAGATGCTGCAGGGAGACTGGGGAGTCCCTACTGTTTACATAGCCCAGAAGTACTCCAAAGTCATGGGGACAGAAGCACTGAAATACTTCTGGGTTCTCCATCTGACCTGGAAGTGCTGACAAGTCATGTGGACAGAAGGACAGAAGCACTTCCGGGTCAAAGAGTATTTAAAGGACTGATGGAAACCCAGCAAGCGAGCCAGTGTCAGGAGGAGGTGGACAACGCATGCTGGGAGGTGTGGAGGAGACAAAATTGTGATTGTGATTGTTTATCTACTTGCGTTCATTGTGGCTGTGGTGCTTTGGGCACGATTATTAAGGAGGAAATAATTAAAAGTCTTCTAGGTGCTTTTACTTTGTGTCCTGACCATCTGTCTGTTGGGTTTAAAGGGGCAACAGTGACTCCTGGCGTTCACAATGGCTTTTATTCTGCAAATGAACAATGACCTTGGTTCTTGGTTCAGTTGAGGACATCCTTGCTCACTTTTTTTCTTATCTTTTTTGGAATATGTCTAACCTACTTTGCAAGATATTTCAGCCGATGCCTTCTGCATAAGAGATTATGTCAGTTGCCCACTTAGACCATAATGACCTGGCCAGACTACTGTGTTACTTTACAATGGCTCCCCATCCATGTTTTGCTGCTGCTCCCCACAATTTTGTACTGGATAAGTGAGAACAAGAGATGGATGGATGGATAGATGTTATTTATACAGGAACCTTTGCATTAGTAGACTGCATATTCTGCTGCTAATCATTTATGGGCTGAATTGGAGAATTTGAGGAAAAAGCATTGAGTATTTTACAACACAAATATCTAAGTATTTTTAAACATTTCTCTCAACCTGGTTAAAAAAAAGAAAGAAAAATGACTGCTTATGTGACCCCACTAGTCTGTCAAAAGATTAAGTCTCATCTTTGTTTTTAATGACTATTGCAGAAGAAGGAGAAAAATGACAACACATGGTCAGATTTGATTTAAATGCCTGTGTCCTTCATCAACACAGATGTTGTTTCTGAAACATGTGGAGCTTTTCTTTTTATGAGGCTTTGATTGTCATGTTTAAAATAGACTGTAATATATCTTATATCCCTTTTGGTATACAGAAACTGATGATTGTCTTACTGTAATCTCTATTCATGAATATAAAATGAAAAGCCTGAATGCCACGACAAAACTAATCAGTCAATCAAAACTTCTGCATTATGCCTAATGAGATTTTTTTTTCCTTTTTGTTGAGTAGTGTCCCCATTTTGCCAACCCCGTAACTATATAATGGACAAAAAACTTTATATAATTGTCTTTGTAATAAGGGAAAATTCTGGTAACCATGTTATGGGTTAAGCCTCTATCCACTGTCTGAGGTAATTGAAATAATCTAGTAAAACAGCAACCCTTAGCTGTTAAAAAACCAAAAGACCTAAAGTCAAAACACACATTCCTGAAATATACTTCAAGGTATGATGACTGAAATTCAGGAGAGAAGAGGAGAGTCATTAAGCTTGATTTCAAAGACTCTACAAATGGAGCTTGAAGAAAAAACTTACAGAGAAGGCTGCTAAGAGGAAGGATTCACAAAACTGAAAGATTGCACCTGAGAATTTCAAAAGAGGTAATTGGAATTGTAACAAGGCTGGTGTGTGAAAATCTTAGTTGTCTGGTATGTTTATAAAATACAAATAATGACTGAAGGAAATGTTGTGTGTTGAAATTTACAGACTTGTAAATCAGATGAATAGTTTTAAACATAATCCTGTAAAGTGCAGGCAACCATTCTTGTTCATCCATATGATGGGAAATGTGCTGTGTTTGAGAAGAAATATGTTTAAAACAGACTATAAAACTAAATTAGTAGGTGATTAAACCATGAAAAAGTATTTTTTATTATTCTATGTTTAGCTGATACCTTTATCCAAGATAGCCAACAGGTTATGTGACTGGCAGGAACATACAATGAGGCAGAGATATAAGTCAGTCCTTGTAGATTATGATCCAGTGCTAGCCACTGCATCAATCTGCCTGCTTAGAATGTATTTTTGAACAGTGTTCCTTATATCGGATGATCTGAAATGTCAAAACTCAGCTGTTACAAATAACACATAGACTGGTGAAACAGAACACAGGTAGCTGTCTGAAGGATTATAGGTTCAAATTGAGCTGAAAATACCACAAAAGGCAGTTCTGTGTTGTTTGACTTCAGGTTTAGGAAGTTAGTAGACGTTGTCCCACATGTGCGTTTAGGGGACACAAAAGGTACAAAAAGATTGGTGATATGAACAGAGTACTAATGCCTTTTCTCCTCCCCCAATAGAGAAACAGAAGAACAACAACCATAAAATACCTCAAATCCGTGCAACAACCATACTTCCGGCTCCCTGTAACAGCTCCGCTACCGGGTCCCTCTGCCAACAAGACGTCTCATCCGGTCCACTACTGATGTCCTCACTTCCAGTCCCACATCCATGGCTTCCTATGATGATATCATCCCCGTCCCCAGATGAAGACGTCATTACCATCTCACTTCCTGTCAACTCAGTTCCGTTTCTTATTTGTTTCATTTCCTGTTCATCTTCCATAAAAGTACCTCAAAGAACCAATTCAACTGTCAAATGTATTTTGTTCAATCCTTGACCACGTTTCAGTCTCAAAAGATTATTCATCAGCACCAAACATTGTACAGTATGGGGAATTCCCCCAACCCTTGAACTATTTTCTATGTGTTTTATTTCTCCACAACGTTCATGTATGTATGTACAGTATGTCATTTGGGCAGTCAATGAACTTGTCTCATAGGAGTGACAGAATTTTTACCAGATGCAAAGAGAGTGATCTGAGAATGGTTAGAGAAGAAAGAATATTTAAGGCTTCACATTTTAATTTGAAACACCAACGACAATCCACTGTAACAAGATGCCATCCTGTCATTTCAAAAGCAGCACACCACTCTTCCTGACAATTTATTGTCTTCCTCAGAAGAGATACTGCCAAAGAGATGGAGAAGGTCAAAAACACTTTTAACTTGTAACCTGTACAAAAGTGTCATTGATCTTCTTGACACACCAAACTGATTTAACCGTCTTAGAAAAAAAAGACTCTATAATGAGGTTTTTGTGCACTACATTTACTTTGCATGTCTTTTTTCATAATATATTTTTAATTATTATACAGTGTGTTGGGCTCCTAAGTAGAACTGCACTTAAATAGAAAGTACTGAATCAAAATGAATGTTGATGTCCACCAACATTGAAAATGGCATTTCTGGGAAATTAACCTTCTCAATTAAATCTATAGCCTGGTCACTCATGTGCTGAGTGTACTTCTTCCTCTCTTAAAGTTAATTAGCGATTATTGAGTTTTATTGATAACTAGTTCCAAGCTATTTAAGATTCACTTCACTACTTCAGTCACCTAACTCCTGTATGCAGTGTAAAATTAGTTATGGTCAGGACCTGAATTACAGTTTGCTGTATGCGGTTTGGACATGATATCTCCAGTGGGATGTTCTGGAAGAGAGGCCAGGGTCCTAAATAATGGATGTATTCCCTGGAAATAACTGTTCAAGGGAAAGAATATGACAGTGGAAGAAAAGGTGCAGAGGAAGCTAAACAATAGATTAGAAGTCCAGTAAACCAATAAATGGCAGTAGGAAGGCGTGTTGATATATGTTTTGGCCTCTAATAGTTCTGTCATATGCCAGGCCAAAATGTGACTTTTTCAGGGACTGACTTCAAGGATGCACTGGGAAAGAATTTAGATATGTGGAATAGTGGGTCCACAGCTGAGAAAGTATTGGCCCATTTATAAATAAAATTGAATCGATCCCCATGGGTGTGCATGCTCACGCAACTGTGAGAGGTTGGTGAGATAACTGGGGCGAAACGCACCTGCATTTGAGGGTGCAGTCCATCTCAATTGCTTCTTCAGCTTTCAGTGGTGTGCGATTGAAGCGCTGCGCCCACTGAGGAATTTAAGGGGGAGCCGGCATGAAAAAAGGGAGAGAAAAAGGAAAGAAAGGATAAAGAAAGGAGGTTAGAGGAAGAAGAGAGAAAGACAGGAGTGAGAGAAAGCCAGTGCAAGACTGGAGGAAGCAGGCAGATGTGAAGTTGAGCCCCAGGACAGAGCGTGGGCCAGCGATCAGGAGGAAGCTGAGGGTCGTTTCTGTTGTACGACCATGTAGCAGGAGTGGCCATTATGCCTAGGGTGGGGTCTCACCGGGAGGAGCCAGCGATTGGCAGCGGAGGGATGGTGGGGACTCTCACTGGCAGGAGCCAGGTATCGGCGGTGGTGCGAGCAGAGCAGGGCTTGGTGGCTCCCCATGGAATGGCATGGGATTGGTGGCTGGGACACGGGCCGGGATAAAAGGTTATCTGCGGCTGCTGGATGGACATCTCTTCATTCTAAAAGATGGGGAGACATCATTTTTAAAAGGAAGGCACCAGTGTTCAGAATTGCCAAGGACAGTTTCCTGCCTGCGGATTTTAACCCTGACAACAACACTCATTTTTATAAGATTATTTATTTATGGACTTTTGAACACTACACTGTTTTGGAAACTGATTTGTTTTTGGATTGCTTTCAACAAAAGCACTTGCACTATTTCACCTACCACTTGCTATGTTTTTTTGCTGTGTTCTCATTTGCTAGGCTCATCCCTCGCGTATGTTATCAGAGGTACCGGGTTCAAGAGGCTCCCTAGAGCAACTGGGAGTGTAGAGGCGATCCACACCGTCACAATGTGACACACCTTCTTGCATGACTTCCTTTTCCATATCCAGAACCTGAACAACAAATTTTAACCACACCTTCTGGCCCGCCTCTGATTACATCCCCTTTGCCTTCCAGTATAAGAAAAAGCCTGAACAGGAAGTGGGCATTCATTTTGTGAAGTAGACGCTGAAGGAAGCACTGACAGAATCTCTAAATGTTTCCAGGCTATTGCTATTGACCTTTTTTTTGACAGCCTAACCATGTCATCTTTTAAACAGAGATTCCATCTGCATTCTTTGCTTTGTCAGTTTTTTTCGTCTACTTATTTCTTAATTTACACAATAAAAATTAACTGTAATGATTGATATGACTTCATTACACTGCTACCACCATCTTAGCATACTCCAGTGAAGAGTCTGGTAGTCATATATGGACTAAATATTTCTGAGAGGGTCTGAGTCATAGATCATGATGAATCAAGGGTATCAAACCAGCTTCTATAAGTGGATGCTGGCCATGTGAACATGATTTAGTTGACATTAGATGTGAAGGAGCTATCTCACCTTTTGCAACAACTCTGTGTTAAGAGAGGTCAAATTGTAAAGCATATCATCTTAATACCATTTATGGATCTGGTAATGCCTTAAGCCTCAGACTGATATTGCCTCTGTCCAAGGTGTCTGTTAAAACAATTGCCATCACTATTGTCAGGGATGCCAGGGGCAACGACCCGGCCGGGACGCCATGAGGGACCGGATGTGGGTCTACGCCCACCCTGGATCACGTGGGGGCCGCCTTCCTGGTCGCTCTGGGGGCCACGGGTTGTAGGCATGGAAGCCCTACCCTGTAGGGGCCCGTGGTCACCGCCAGGAGGCGCCCCAATGCCTTGGGGACCTGTTACCCCAGCACTTCCGCCACACCAGGAAGTGCTGGGGGGAAGATTTAGGATGGCACCCGGAGAGCTGCCGGGAGGACAGCTGGCACTTCCGCCACGCTGGGGCGTGGCCAGAGGAGGAATGCCGAGAACACATGGGGCTCATCCGGGGACTGTATAAAAGGGGCCGTCTCCCTTCATTGGAGTCGGGAGGAGGAAGGACGAAGCTCAGGAGAGCTGTGGAGGCGGCCCAAAGAAAGGCATTGTGGCCAGGACTGTGACTTTGGGGTTTTTGTGCACTAATTTGGGGTCTTAGTGACCATTACTGGGTCTGTGTGATCATTGAAAACATTTGTAAATATTGTAAATAAACGTGTTTGTGGGTGACATGAACGTGTCTGCCTGTCTGTGTCTGGGTCGACTTCCACACTATTTAGAAAGGATAGTTACACAACCTGTGGTTCAGGAGTTTAGGGTCATTTAGTGGCACCAAGAGTTTGGAGCTGATCTTTGCCCCAGAAATATATGTGTCCTAAAATGAACCCAGACATTGCATAGATGGTTGTGTTCTACCAGGGAGAGTTGAATTGACTGCAGAAAGCGGAGGACACACTTCCCTGGAAGGGGAAGGGCAAAGAATCACAGAAAATGAGTGGTAAGAAGGATAAGCTTTGTGTTGGGGGATGCAGAACAGCAGCCTCAATGTTTAAACAGAAAGGATAGCCTAGTAAGACCAATGGAGGAAAATAGGCATTATTGTTTGGTGTGCTTGTTTTTCCCTAAGTGCAATAAATCCATATTTTGCCTTTTGTACTCTGGCAGCTTTTTAATTCAAAATCCTGGGTAACACACGGCAATAGCAGCATGACACCAAGAAGACTGGAAACCTTCCATGTGGCAGAAAAGCAAAATCTTGCTTGATCTTGATTTTCAGTTCAAATACAAACCGTGAATGTCTAGCCTTGAAAATCCTTCTGACATGTTTGGTTTTCAGCAGGCGGTGTCAGAAAGTGTATCACAGTGATAACTGGATTGCCATGACCAAATGCTTTTAGATTCCTGTTGTTATGTTATGGAGGGCAATGGACAAGCTGAGGATTTCAAAACTGACCGAACCTTTCAATGGAAAATTCAAACTGAAAGGGAGTGTAGATTCTGGGACTCATTAGTGAAAGAAGCAAATGTAATGTTTTCCCTAATATACAGAAGAAAATGTTTCCATTTAAAAGTGCAATTAAAAGAATGCTTTTCATGAATGAAAAACACCTTTTAGAATTTGTATCTAACTGAAATAAAAATGCACAAATTAAAGCCACAGAAAATTAGATATTTCTTTAAATATGTATTTTTGAAAAATCTTATAATCAACTGATTTCATCAAAGAGGTACTTTCACACAAGTTTGATTAAGCAGAGCAGCAAATTGCTTTTTTCAGAATGAAAACATGGATATTCCTATCTACTTTTATGTGTACAGCTTTAGACAAGGCTATCTATAAAGATGTCATTGTTAACTGGAGGAACCCACAATCTGGTGTCCTAAACACGATGGCAAGCAAGCTGAAAAAGCAGATCGATATAATATTGTGCTTGTTGGCAGCTATTATCCGCACGTTGCCATGTTGTATTTCTAGATCTGTGTCAACAGCAATGGTGAAAACAGCCTTCCAGAAAAAGTGTTCCAGTAAATGTACAGAGTATCTCTTATATATATCTCATCAAGGGGTGACATTTTCATGCTCCACTTTATAGTTCTGGTCATTTTTATTCTGAGTGAGAGATCTGGTTTCTCTCAGAATCAATTGCATTGCCATAAGAATCAGCGAAGAGCAAGATAATGTAGCCTGTAGTAGGAAAAACAGTCAGTCATTAGATATAAACTTAGTGATGGTATCCACACCTGATGTAACCCACATGTAGAGAAAAAAAAACATTAACTTAATTTTTGCTCCTCTGTGTATAGAGTTACTGAATAATTTTTGATTGTTCTTTTTATTTTTACAGTTCTGTTACAATCTCCACTAAGAAATCTAACAATATAGAACGAGCATTACGCTTCTAAGAATGTTATGAGTTAGTAATGGTGTTACTTTTGCTGAAAAAAAAGCAATGCTAACTGTACAGCCTATAAAATGTTCTATATTACCTATCCAATGGTGCTAGAGTTAGGACCAGGATATAACCTGAGGTTATCTTGCTGTTAACATAAGAAAAAGCTTAATTTTTTTATATTAGATTAGATAAACTAGGTGAAATTTAGATGCATACAGCAGCAGAAACATAAGAAACAAAGATGCAGGCCCACAGGACAAATAATATAATCAATCAATAGATAGAGGAATAAATAAATAATAATAGAAATAGAAAAACATATACAAGCAAATGTTAAAGAGTATAAGTAGTTATTCTAGGACGTGAGGAGGAAGCATTGAATTGCCTGATAGAAGCAGGCAAGCAAAAATCATCCAGAGAGGTGCTTCTTAAAACACGGTGGAAGAATGAACCTGTGCTTTAAACTGTTCCAAGACAGACCTTCCTAGAGGGGATTTTTCATGATGGCATCCAATTTTGCCATCATTCTTTTTTCCATAACAGCTTCCAGTGTGGCCACGGTTAGCCTAGTGATGAAGCAGGCTTTCCTGATCATTTTTTTCAGGCATTGTGCACCTTTTGACCTAAAGTTGCTTCACCAGGAGACCACAACATGGAACAATACACTGGCTACTACAGACTCATAAAACATTTCCAACAACTTGCAGCATAGATCATCGTCTCAGAAAGTACATTCTACTCTGGACTTAATTGTATAGTGTTATCAGACCAATCTAGTTTACTATTTATGTGAACTCCTAGGTACTTGTAGCTCTGCATGGCTTTAACATTCTCCCCCTGATTGGTGACTGGTCTCAGAGGCGCTTTGGCATGCTGGAAGTACACCACCAACTCTTTTGTCTTGCTAATGTTGAGTTGCAGGTGGTTTTCCCTGTGCCATAAGACATATTCCTCCATAAGCCTCCTGTATTTTGACTTATCTTTATTATTAATGCAGCCAATGACTGAGGACACATCCGAGAAATTCTGTAGATGGCAAGCACTAGTATTATACTGGTTGTCCAATGAATAGAGGATGAACAGGAAGTGAGATAGGACAGTTCCCCGGGATGTTCCAGTATTACACATTACTATTTCTGACACACAGTCCCTGGGCATTACAAATTGCTGTCTGTTGGTCAGGTAGCCTATGAACCAGAAGTGTGTGAGGGCATCAAGGTGCATAGCTTTGAGCTTTTTCTCAAGTCGATGAGACAGAATTATCTATGATTATATTACAATGTTGAGGACACTCTTGGCCTAGGATGATGCACTTAAGTGAGAGACTGTGTAATGGTATTCAAGATGTGAGTCTTTTATGATGTAATGATGGCAAATAACTGTAATGCTAACCATGCAGACTTCCTTGCCCAAGCAAAGTATTTTTCGTATATATTTCCATTTCATTTAGAAGTTTTTAAATCTCTGTGTGGCAAGCATTAAGAAAAAAATCTGTTTAAATGGTGGATGTCCTTTGTAAAGGTCGGAGATGTTCAGTGGGAGAGAATGCAACAGTGTTGAATTTCTGAGTTTATTAAGAGAAGTTGCATCAATTTTAAAGAAAACTGAGATGTCAACCACCCAGAGTACAGAAAATAGTATCTTATCTCAACCAGTTTATCCATTCTGTACCTTCTCCTAAATGTAATTGTGGATGCAAAAGCCAGGGTTAATTCCAGATGGGGAAGAAAAAGAGTAGGCTTGAAGGGGAAATCTAATTTTGTCTACAACAGTGTCAGTTCAAGGATATTCACTGAATATGGTGGAGAGTGTAATTCTTTTGAGATTTAAATTTTTTCTTCATAACTCTAGGCTGAATATTTTCAGAAAAAAACATGAAAAATGTCAAAATTCTTTATTACTGAAACTGCGGAAACCATACAACTAACAAATGCATACAATCTCTGTACATGACAATTTTGGAGTGTATGATGCTGTTCAAAGCAACCAATGGTGTGCATTGGTAAGTCACACTGTTAGCAATACGTGTTGCATTGCTGATATTGTTTTCAACCACACTGTCATTGTCACTTTCTTCTGAGAGCTCAGCATTCTCATTTAACAGTGCAGAATATGAGTCATCAACAATACACCAAACTTTCTCTTCAGAAATACAACAAACGTTCTGCATAGAATTATTTTGACAAGAACAACTGCCAGTATTTAATGCTGTGCTTAAGTGTCCATGACTCAATGTCTGGCCTTCTCCCCCTTGATATCCACTTTGTTAACACCTGCCTCAAAAGAGTTACTGTAAGTGGTTAAGTGTATCAGTTTGAAAGTGTAAGTTTGTTATGGTGCAATAATGTCACCACAGTTTAATATTTCTAAGATGACACCCATCCATAGAGCAGAAGAACTTTTTTAAGTCAGTCAGTTTAGTAAAATGTGTGTAGGTTTCGCAGAGAGATTCTATGTACCAGGCCAAGAATTTAATTCCAGTTAAATGTTGAGGATCTGTAAGCACTGAGAACAAACCTAATCCTATTTACAAGTGCTGTCAGAGTTAGGGATATCCTTCGTAGAAACTTCTGAGTTTAAATGAAAGAGAAGGATGCAGTGTTGAAAGTGTGACCTACAAGTGTTCTTTTTTAACAGAACCATATAAATTGCTTGTAAGAAACTAACTAATTGCTCTTCTCATCAAGCTACAGTTCAACCTGGCAGTAGCTTTGTCTACTCATTGATAGAACCCATAGCTGATATGGTTTGGCCATAACAGAAGTTGAAGCAATCCCTTTACTCGAAAGGGGCATCTTTGCTGGACTGGAGGGGTGGAATACTTGGCTGTAGCAGAGTTAGAAGAGGATGCCAGAGGAATAGCAAGTGCACAAGGGAGCAAGACCATAGGTAAAGCCATGCGCCTTCCCTGCTAACAACAGGAGCTGACTGATTACCAGCCAACCCAGCAAGTGTAACTTAGTAACTTTGGCAGCGTGGATGTCTACTCAGTGACCTCTCCATGCGACATGACATCGGTGCTAAGTGTTTTGTGCCATTGTCTGTGTTCTACTGATGTTTCATTGCCGGATTGTTCCAGTATCACTCACGCCTGCATGTATGACGGTATAATTCTTCTACAATATTGAAAACAGAACAAAACAACTCTGGACGTGACGTCCTGGAGAACATGTGGGAGTTTCGCTTGCTTTGCAGAGTGGGTGGTGGGACCTTGGAGCAGTGTGGGGCTGCTAGTTGGTGAAAGCTGACCCGAAAGCAGAGTGGCTGAACAAGAAAGCGTGGAAAGTGGGCAGGCCTTTGTACTAAGCTAAGAGCAAATCCGACAAAATGGACTATTTAAAGATCAATTATACTACATGACAAGGTGTGAACGACTTTTTTTTTACTAAAACTTGGTTGCGTGACTGCATTTCAGACTCGGCAGTACAGCTGGCCGGCTGCTCTTTGTTCCGCATCGACAGAGGAAACTTGAGGTGGCAGTGTCTTCATTTGTATCTACCTGCCATCGGAGTTCAATTCAGTTGTTTTGTTTGCCATGTACTTGCTATCTAGTGCTAATACTGTACTAACCAGGCACTGGCAGAGTTGTACGAAACTTTAAACAATTTGCAAACTGCCCACCTCGAAGGGGCTTTTATTATCATTGGCGACTTCAACCATGCAAACTTGATATCAGTTCTACCTCAGTTCTACCAACAAATGTATTTTGCAGTCAAGGGTGATTACTGTTTTGATCATGTTTACACCAGCAGTAAAGATGCTTACTGAGCTGAGACCTTCCCTCACTTTGGCAACTCCAACCGCACATCTGTGAAAATGATTCCAACCTACAGTTCCCTGTTCAAATGTACCAAACCGGTTCAGAGAGACATCAGTGTGTAGCCTGAGGGGGAAGTCTCAACACTTCAGGTTTGTTTTGAGTGCACAGAGTGGTCAGTGTTTAAAGAGACTGCTACTCATGAGGGCTACATCAACATGGAGCAGTGCATAGTTGTGACTGGCTATATTAGCAAATGCACTGAGGATGTTACTGTCTCCAAGAAAGTAACCATAAGAGCCATGGATTTCTGGAGGATGTTGAAAGCCTGGAATGCTTTTTTTTGGTGTGGAAACAAGGCTACCCTCAAAACTGCATGAGCTAACCTGTCTAGGGCAATCAAGAAAGCAAAGTATGCACATGTTCAAAAAATCCAAGGGCACTTTTAGAACATCAGTGATGCTTGGAGCATGTGGAGGGGTATCCTTACAAACTATAAGCCAGTACCTTCTTTCTGTGACAGTGCTGCCTCCCTCCCTGACATTTTGAATGCCTTCTACATCAAGTTTGCAGATTAAATGACAATGTTATGTCTCATTAAGAATGATGATGTCTCAGCATACATGGAGGAGGTGGTGAGAGTGTTGCCTGGTGTAAGTGTAACAATCTCTATCTTGATGCTGAAGACAAAAGAGATAATAATAGACTTCAAGAAATCCAACTTTGCTCACCCACCTCTCACCATCGATGGTGCTGTTGTTGAGAAGGTCAAAAACACCAAGTTCCTCGGAGTTCATATCACGGATGACTATTCTTGGTCCCTTAACTCCACCTCCATAGCCAAGAGGGCTCTTCAGCGCCTGTACTTTTTGCAAAGACTGAAAAGAGAAATCCTCCCCCATCAATCCTCACCACGTTTTATTGGAGTACCATTGAAAGCTTGCTCTCTAGTTGCATCACTGTCTGGTATGGGAATTGTAAAGTTTTGGACTGCAAAACACTACAGCTACAGTAGTGAAAACAGCTGAGAAGGTTATCAGTGTGCCTCTACCTCCCCTGAAAGTCATTTACCAAACCCGCTGTTATAACAGAGCCAGTAACCTTTTAAAAGATCATTCCCACCCATTACATGGACTCTACTCTATTTCTCTCTACTACTGTCTAACAAATGGTATCAAAGTTTCTTCTGATTCTACAAGACTGAGTAACAGTTTCATACCACAGGCCATCAGAACTCTGAATGCTCAGAAATGTCTAGTTCCTTTTTAACAAGTGTCATTCCAATGTAATACCTCATTTTATGCTTTATATACCTATCATATTACACTTTGGACATTTTCAACAGCACCTGCACTTTATCTTCTGTTCACTGTTACAACAGGCACACTTCTGTCCTCTTATGTGCTTTGATAACCTTATATTTTTCACACACTCAAAATGGTTCAATGCAGCAAATTGCCGCTGTACAATATCTTACTTATAGTGCAATATTACTTTATGAAAGGTTTAAATCCCTTTCACTCTATGTTATATAGGTTGTATTGTCTCTTTATTGTATTGTTTCTGTCACACCTTGCACTTTGTTGTATGCTGCTATATATTGCACCAGGGCTCATGGAGATATGTTGTCTCATCGCACTATGTACATGTACACAGTTGCCAATGACAATAAAGTAACCTTGATCTTGACCTTGAAATAACCAAAAACAGTGTGTGTGTAAAACCGTCAAAGAGAAACCGTAGTACCAACCGCAACCAGTAGGTACCACCAAACGCGAAGAAGGTAACACACTTCTGAACAAGGAAAGACAGCAGGCTGAAGATTCTTCCTGTGTATAGAGAAAGCTGACCAGGAATGGAGCAAAGCATTGCTCACCTCAAATCATAAGTAATGCAATGATTCTGAGATTAATAAATTATAATTTAAAAGATAGGACAAAGCCAGCTAATGTATTATAGTACTGGGGTCACTGTAACTGAACTTTAATAACCTTGAGAATGATAAGTTGTGACTATTATGAGTTCTTCTTACTAAGTCCGGTCAAAAAGTGCAGAGCAGCATCTCATTCAATCACACTCACACACATACGCACAGAGAACTCGGTGTGTGGAGGTTGGAGGTAACTCAGCAGAGACTGGCAGTGAGAAAATGAATGGCACAATGCAAACACGAGTAGCATAATAACTAGCCAAAGAACTTGTACACCTTTAACACATAAACTTGAAACATCAGAATTCATATGTTATGTGCCTTTCTCTATAAGAGGGAAAAGATCTACCAAGCCAAGAGATAGAATTCATAAGTTATGTACCGCTTTTTATAGGAGAGATAAAAAACTAAGCTTTTTGAATGTTTTGTTTGTTATTGTCTTTCTTTTATCTATCTATCTATCTATCTATCTATCTATCTATCTATCTATCTAT
>JANRMT010062849.1:14104009-14114994 GCA_026402145.1 Polypterus bichir lapradei
TATCTATCTATCTATCTATCTATCTATCTATCTATCTATCTATCTATGCTAGCATATATCTACTGTATGGTCTACTACCCTTATGTTGTAAATACATTTTATTATAAATTGGATTTTGTTTATTTCAACAAGAATGTTTGGGTTATTTGTAAAAATAAGTCTATCACCACATAGAACCACAACAGAGAAAGTTAAAGTGTTAATGAAAACTTTTGCCGATTCGTTCATAAATAATACAGATCTCTTCACATTTCTGGCACCCCCTCACTCTTACTATACCACATCCAAAATAATTAAGACAAAAATAGAAGGATATACTTAAAACAAAAAATGTGGGGTAATTGGAAGACAGACGAAGAGCAGAAAGAAGACATAAGAGCAAAAATTAAGATATGATTAAAAAATAAGATATGATTAAGAATAAGTTGAAACCTTCTTGTAATCGTCATCTCTTAAACATCAACCGCTACTCAAATTACCTGTCAGTCTTTGCAGCAAGCACTGTGGAGCACACATACAAATTTAGCAGAAGGCGCATTTCTAAAATACTATGCCGTGATGCAAGCAAACATCGGTGGCAGAAGGCAAGTACTAGCAATGTACAATAATTAACAAATCAATAAATCAATAAAAATAAATAAACCATTCAGTTAATACCAACAACTGTTACATTATTTTAAACAACAGCCCTAACTTCAACATAATCAATTCATTTAACATCTCCGTTTTACAGCTCCAGAAAAGATAGCCGTAATTGTATAAACATTGGAGAAATTTTTGACACTTGAAAAAGACCAAATTGTAGTTTTCAATCATGTGAATTTTATTAATTAATTAAGCTTTTTTATCTTCGTCATTTCTTCTTGGAAGAGTCAACGATCAAGTTGTTTCATTAATGACAAGATCACATATTTCAGTATACACACAAAATATTCTGACAAAACTCACTTAGGTGCTCTGCAAGTTACATTTTTCTTTCTTCATTAAAACAACAGTCCTACTTTCTGGAAACGCTTGGTTTATACCCTGACTTCACAGTTTCAATGAGGGCCAAACATCACTTTCATTTTCTTAAGTTGCTCCCTTGGGTCCTTTTAGACTAGTTTTTGAATGAAGCTGTCCCTGCGGACTGCCTTGATTTGGCACATTAATATTTTCCAGTGATCCACAGTAACACAATCTATTGTATGAATATTAAATGTAAGACCACTGCCAGACCCTTGAGGCTGCTAAGTATGAACCCTTCTATACGAAGGCGTGCAGGCTCCAGTGTCATATTAGAACTGCACAGTTTTAAAGAGCATCTTTCAAAAGCAAACTAGCTTTTTCACACTTCATTGACTTCAAAAATAACAGCAGAGTAAAGGTCAAGAATCTGGACTTTTCCATTTTAATATTTTAAAAATGTACTCACGTATGAAAATCTGGTGAGTTAACCTAGCATGAAATTGTTATGCAGTTATGAGTCTTTAAAGACAGCTAAACATCAGTTTAATTCCTGGGCTAACTGCCATTATCAGTATTTTTCGTTAGCTCCTGTTTGTGTAAAGTTACTGATGCCAAAAATGATATACAAAGCAGTTCAAGAGCTCTTGTACTGTATTCATTCTGAATATTCCATATTGAAACAAAGTCATCCATTGCAGTTCTTGGCCTGTTTGGCTTAATATGTGTTGCCTTCCATTAAACAAATTAACATAACACATCAAACTTTTTTTTAATTGAATTATAACAAATAGCAACCCCAAGTACTTATTCCTTAGCCACTTACAGGCCTTAACCTATAACATTACCCCCGAGTTTTTAAGATAAAATAATTTACATTCTATTACTCTCAGTTTGGCAAAATGAATAATGAAGGAAATCAGAATCTGGCAAACATGTCTTTTAGTTGCCAATGCTTGTATTTTATTTATTTCTCAGAAACCGAAAAATACATTTTAACACTTGGTAACAAATGAGTGCTAGAAGAGCTAGAAAAAAAAAACTACTGTAAACCAAGCACAGCCAAATCAGCAGTGTTGGCACAAGCAGCAAAGACCTATTTGTTCAGTTTGATCCCATAATTGAAAGCAATCAACATAATAAGAAGAAAGGTGCAGGAATATTTCTCCAGATAAATCAGTAATGTTTCATGTTTTATTTTCACATGTTCAGCATTCACTTACATAGCTCTGGTTCCACAGATTACATGTACTTTCCTTCAAGAATCATCTGTAACCAAAATATCAAATCACACTTATGACCTGCCTGCCAAAAAAAGCTGATATCATCACTTTATGACTGGAAGTAAAACTATCATTGAACGAGACTTTCTTTTGCAAAGCCTGTGTCAAAGTTCAGCTTGTCTCTTTAATGCAAATGATATAATACAGTATTTGCATTATCTGAGTGATTTTTTTTTCAGTAAGTATTTTTCAGTTTCAGTTCAACATCTGAAAGATGTGCAGGTTAGGGTAACATATGACCATAAATTTGTCCCATATGAATGATTATTGCAGTGTAAATGAGTGGGTCCCCTCATGCACTAACACTTTTCCCAGGGCTGGTTATTGCTTTTCATCTGATGCTACCAAGATAGGCCGTAGTCTACATTACTTGTGACGGAACAAAGCAGACACAGAAAATGAATGAAGCAATAAATACGGGTGTGCAAGATGGCATTTCAGGGGGTGCGACAAAGTGGAAGACTGTGTCACGATTCAGCAAAATTAAGTTAGGTGCATTGTTCAACTTTATCGTGGTATGATCAGTGTCTTGCAGTGTGCCATCATCAGTTAGCGCTCCTGTTCTATGACATGAAAAGAATCAAGCATTATGTTCACAAATGTCTCCTGTGAATGAGCCGCAGAAATGCATGATCTCATGGGTTCCTTGCTGCGGGCGGAGTGTTCGTAAAAGTGAATGACATTTTATGAAGAGAATAGAATATGGACCTTGCAATGATCCTTAAATAAGGACGAGGTCTAGTATTGATTTCTGTGCAAGCCCTGATTGTCAAATGTCACTTATTTAGAAGTTTGACTGATATTTTTACTAGTGGTGTACAATGTGGACTGAATTGGTTGTAGCACTTGCTGCTTACATCCAGCCCATCTCTCCTGCTAGTGGTCCTGGTAGAAGCACAGCAATTTTAACAGTGTGGCCCATCTGTTTTTGAGCTCCAGTGCAGGTGTTATCAGGGAACAAAGCTTTTCAACAGTGTTTCATTGCTTAGTGGCACACTGTCACCAGTTGCTGCATGGGGGTCTCCAATTCCCCAAACACCCTGATCACAGATCATTTGTCATTTCTTTGTGACGCTTAATGCTTTGTTGAATACTTCAACCCCTGGATTGTCAATTGAGAGTCTAAGCAAAATGGGATAGACAACAAGATTATTAAGAGTTATAAAAGTAAATTGCTCAGTTTATATTTAAAGTTTATTCACTGAGCTTATAATTTTGAGTTCAATTTGATCACCTGCAGTACTGTATGTGGTTCAATTTGTGGTTCAAAAATGAGAAGTTTGAATTCTTCTTTTTCAAATGTAATACTACTTTTATAGGGGGTGTGAACATAAATTCAAACAATTTCTGGGGGTGTAGGGAATAGAAAAGGTTGGGAACTACTACTTTAAAACAATACTAATTATCAAAAGGTAGTTACAGCTGTCACTGGATAATCTAGGCCCAGATAGCATTATTTCTTGTAAAACAGAGTATGGTACAAGACAAATAGTGTAGAATAATAATTAGGCTGGACAGGACTTGAAGGGTAAATGCCATCAAAATCTAGGTGTATGATTGGGCATTCATTTGATTAATACAAATACATGTCACTTGCCAAATGATATTAGTCAGCTTTCAGCTAGTTTGTGGCCTGCAGTGTCTAAGGATTAATTTCTTCAAGCATATGTCAAACTGAGACTTGCCCAGCATCATATGGTACTTCAGTTACTAGACGGACCAAACCTTTTCTGTTATTTCCTACTTCTTCTTTATTTTGGCCTCTGAACTTATTCCTTTAACCCTGGTGAGTATGTTTTCTAGACCAGTAGTTTTCAACCTTATTGACATGTGGACCCTCTTTAGTTTGAGAAATACTTCGTGGATCTTCATGGAGAATGAGCATACCATGGTACTAACATTAAATTGAAGGGCAGGAGGGATTCCTCTTGGAGTTTTGAGCGGCCACTGGCATGTTTGCTAGCATCACATGGAAGAGACCATTTCTAAAAAAAAAGAAGCACTTACCATTTTCAAGTTTCCGGATTTATTACCAGTGGAGAATGCAGTGGATTAGAAACATGCCTTGCCTGCTTGTCACAGTCCTTCAATCAGGAATGACTGCATTAAAATATATGCCTTGCCTGGTTTTCATGAACCAGCAGACATTTTCTATGAACCAACGCTTGGAAAACACTACTCTAGACTACCAGCATGCAGACACAGACCTGCCTGCCATACATAAAAGCTCCAGAAACAGTTTTTCAACTTATAAATGAATGATTTATAGGAGGGAAAAGAAAAGTTATTTTGATTTGAATGTTGCTGGACAAGCTGGTGTTGTCATTGACAGAGATTAACTGGTGCCCTGAGGGGTCTGGCCCCACACAATCAATTTTATAATTGATGAATACACCCCAAAGTAAAGAATCTGGGGGACACCGAACGGGTTGCTCTAGTTTTCTCCCACTGTTCAAAGACATGCAGGTAAGAAGAAGCGATGATGCTAAACTGGCCTGTGTGTGTTCACCCCACGATGAACTTATGCCCTGTCCAGGGATTGTTCTTGCCTCTGCCTGTTGATTGCTGGGATAGGCCCCCTGACCTATTTAAATGCATTTATAACATGTATGGATGAACAAATACTATAATATTTCCAGACCAAAGCAAATGTCTGTTGCATGTTGCCTATCCTTAAAACAGACAGAAGAATATTCTATACAGTTTCAGTTAAGATTAGTTTTCTATTTCAGATTTAGCTTGAGAGAAGTTATTTCAACTTATATATTTTGTATACAGTATTTTCATCAAAACCTCTATATTATAAAATATTTAAAAAAGAAAAATGTGATATATGTCGCTTTGATGAAGAAACTAAATAACTAAAAAAACTAAATAAACTAAATAAACACTCCAATTGTTAAATCAGTTAACTAAGTCTCTGAACGTACCTGAATGTTACACTATGCATGCATTTTCTAACTTTTTAAAATAGGAAAATTGTTAATGCCACAATTACAATATGAATTCAAATGTAAAAGAAGCAAGGCCATCTGTGATTTATATATTGTTAATGATACCTGTGTGCATTTTTGAAATATAGAAGTTTCAAATATGTAAATGTGAGACTTACATCATATTGTACATTTATATTACGAACGATTTACCATATTTGACATGGGATGTGATGTAAATATGCAGCAGTACAGGTGAGACACTAAAACATACAATACAGTTATTGTTTCTGGTTCATCTGGCTCCCTTCTCCCGCAAGTCTAAATTTCATACGCCGCCAATAAGGGTGTAGTACATGTATTATAAGCTTTAATGCAATGTATAGTTTATGTTGTAAAGCTTTAGTTGATAAAAACATTAAGATATGTCTGTAAGCAATCAAAGATATATAAGGGTGCCAGGCCCAGAGATGCCATGCAGTACATATGTCACATTTAATTGTTTATCAGACATCAGTTACATTCAGTCTCTCTAGTCAGGATACAACATGACTGTGTGTTAAATAAAGTGCCAGGTAGAGCAAAGGTCTTTAATTGAGCTCTTGTAGCAGTTTTAGTTTTGCATTGTTCTGTCTGCTATGACTGTCTTACCTACCCACTGAACAATGTACTGTATTCAGGGAGTATCAACTTATAACAGACATAATACCAGTCACATTCCTTGACAAACTCTATGTTCTTCAATATAACCTTCCAGTGTTCTAAATTAATAATGGATTTAAAATGAAAAAGCTTGTATTTCATATGCAATAAAGAAAGCAGTTGTCATAGCAACTTCGACTGAAATATTATGCTTAATTCTGCTTTAGACAAAAATGTCACATATGGTAAAATTCCATCATAATAAGGAATTTACATATAAATCTGATTGGATATCTCTTTTTATGTTTATATTACAGGGTGCATACAGTATGTACTTAATTTCTTCAGGGATATTTGTAATGATTACTGTTATTAGGGAGATGTAATTCATTGCATTAGTATTAAAAAATGTTTGTTGAACTGGACTTACTGTATGTTTTAGGTAAGATTTCTTTCAGCCTTTACTACAGCAACCAGAATAAGCTCTGCGTTACCCCTTAAATCTTAAACTGGATGGCTATTATGTATAACTTTGAATAAAACAAGTGAATGAAACAGTTGAACATATCAGAATATGTTCTAGAATTTCAACAAAATATCTTATAGTTAATAGCTTGGAAAAGTGTGTTTTTTAATGGCTTTCATTATTATAACTATTATTTTTATAGTTGAGTTTTAAATTCAACCTTCCATGGAAGTTGTGTCAAGAAAAAATCATGAAATTGATAAAATACTCAAAATCACTGAAAAGTTGATCTTTTTGTGTCTTCCTCTATAAATTATTTATTGAAGTTTGATCCTGGATAGACTCAGAACAGACATTAATGAAAGACATGTACAGCACAGCCACATCAGTGGGATTCCTTTTGATTGACCACAGAGAAACACAACTGCAGACTTCATCAATGATTTGTCCTGTGATTTCAGATCTCAGCATGTCTGGTAGAGGCAGTTTAAATCCCATTGACCCTTAGAGGAGGAAGGCCAGCTTTGTAGATGTACTCTTTTCTAGGAAAGCATATGCACAGCAATTTAGTAAAAGCAATGTGAAGATTTTAAAGTGTTTCCTTAAGTTATTACAAATAATATAAATGTAAAATATAGAATTAGGCCTATAGATAGGTTATAGCTATTTCACAAAGTAAAAACATAATCATGATTACTGGAAGCTGTTATTGTTTGCTGCAGCTGTCATGCATCATTGTTTTTTGTTCTTATTGCCCATTTATTTTTTAAACTGTTATTATTACTAACAATAACATGAAGCCACAAAAAGTGTTACCATTGACATCCATTTTCAAAACCATTTCTATTGTGATAGAACAAATAGTCTTACCACCTCATGGTTTTTGAACTCGGGTTCGTCTCTTAGCTAATCCACATTAAGTGGATTTTCTCCATCATCCCAAAGCCCAGCTATTACATTGCGGTAGAGAGAAAGATTATGAGTGAGGGAGTATGGTGTCTCAGCTACTCTTGGTATCATTTAGTTCAAATGTTGTTTACAAAATGGTGCCAATAAAACACCATAAAAAGAAATAAAATTCTATACACACACATTCTCCCATCTTCTCCTCTTTGTAACCACAATATTCTAGAAAGTCCTTGATTATATGAAAGATTTGACCTAACTGTATATTCTCTTCTAGTTATCTATGTATATTCCATCCATCCATCCATTATCCAACCCGCTGAATCCGAACACAGGGTCACGGGGGTCTGCTGGAGCCAATCCTAGCCAACACAGGGCACAAGGTGGGAAGTAATCCCGGGCAGGGTGCCAACCCACCGCAGATCTATGTATATTTAGTTTTTAAAATGGCATTGCTTCACAACTCATATAGTGTAATTCAAGATATTCAAAGATTTTATATCTGTGGCTAAATAAAACCTAATGTTTCTGTAAAAACTATGTGTATCTGCATTACCAAATAAAGCATAAATCATTGTTACAAAGTAATTATTGATTTTATTTGCAGTATACATTTTGCTCCCATTGTTTATGGGATATAGTCTGGCTCTTTATGAGTTGGGTTCATAAAAGACAGCATTATTATTATTATCATTATTATTATTAGTAGTAGTAATAGTAGTAGTAGTAGCATTAAAAATAACAGCCATTACTATTTACTATATAGAGATAATCTAACAATAATTTTGAGATAATGTTATTTTTTATAAAGGAATGTGTGTGTTACTCATCCTAGGAAAACAATATCTTGATAATAAAAAACAAATATACTTATTCAGTATACAGTGTATTTTGGATCTTTACAGGAAATTATTTTCAGTATTTGAAAATCTCATAAAAGCAAATGTATGCAATATTTTGCATGCCATTTACTGCTATTGTTAGCATGCCACTTTCTGCATTTTAGCAGTTGATTTACCTTATTGCTACCTGCAAGCATACAGTGTATTTTTTCATTTTTTTACATGCACAACCATGAGAAGATACAAGAATGAAGGCACAATGTTTTACATTTACATCTCTCTGTTTACAGCAAATCTCATGATTATTATGATAATTTAAAAAAGACGGATTGAAATGTTTTTATTTATGATTGAACTAATCCAAATATAACAATACTTATTCTTCCTTCTTTTTCTTCAGTCTAATATCATTTTGCTTCTACTTGTTTAACTTTTTAACAAAATTTCTTTGAAGCAGTTAGCAGAGTATTAGACAAAGCTTGCTTACCTCAGTTGCTATGGAAAGATGCAAGAATCTTCCCTCCATCTTTCTTTTTAAACATTCTCATTCATATTCTTCTACAGGAACTCAAAAACACTATTAAAACTTTGTTTTTTAGAAAGATGTACAACACAATCCAACTTTTTTGTTTCTCTTAGAATATAAGAACAGAATATGTCTAACAAAGTAGAGGGGATCATTAAATTGATTGTTATTTTTTGGTTAAATTGCTCCAAAATTTTTTCCAGATACCTTTTAAAAAATTTGTTAAGATTCCAGTTAGGTTGGTAGTTTGATCCAGATTTCCATGATTGTTATGTGTAAAGAAGGGCTTCTTGGCTTCTGTCTTAAATGCACTTCTTAATTTCTGCCACCATCTTTGAGCATATAATTCAATAGCTGAACTTCCTTTTTTAAGATCTCTTTTATTACTATTAGAATTTATATAGATTAAAAAAGTAAAATAGAATAACAGAGGCTTACTTTCAAATAGGCAAATTACCAAAGCACAGAAACATTAGAGCTGTTTGTATGGGTTACACAAAAATGTTATGCCACTCCTGTAAAATAATTGTGGATTGTATCACTCAAGATACTTATTAGAATTAAAAAAATCTGCACTACTTTGTATTTGCTCTTTGAAATACACTGGCCCACACATCAGTGATCTCATTTCAAAACAGAATAACCATAGAAAGAAATAAAGCAAATGCCTCTCACCATGCTGTCAAAAGGTGTAATCTGATAAAGGCTGTTAAAGTTGCTTTCTAACAGTATACATAGATCTTAAATTAAGCAACAAAATATTCATCGTTCTTTTAAAAATACTCTAAATTTCATCCTGACTATTTCACTCACTGTTAAGATTCCAGTTAGGTTGGTAGTTTGATCCAGATTTCCAGGCATTTTATTTATAGTCATATGGCGGCAAGGTCTGAATATATTTTAAGCTTTTCATTTTGTAGAGTTGTTAAGGCTCTGTACAAAGTTCTTTTAATGCCAGCAACTTAAAAAAAAATAATAGATTCAATCCACTGCAGGGATTTAATCAACTTCCTTAGGTTGTGCACCCTCTTTATTAATAATAATGAGCTGCTGTGCATTTTTTTAATGTTACTCCATCCCAGGAGCCCCCGCATCAACCTTTTGGGCTCTTCAAGATGCCCCCATGAAACTGATAAACTATTAATTTTGGCTTATTAGGGATTTGATTACGTGAGTACTTAAACACTGGTTGCCTAGAGCTTTTGGAGCATAACATAATGGCCTGGAGGAATAAATCCGCAGGACTACATTTTCATTTGGGTCATTAAGATACAGAAATCCCTAGTTGAATATTTAGCTTAATACCCATGCTTTGTAGTGACAGTTGATTCTTCAGCACACACGGGACCTCTCAGTGTGTTTCATGCTCATCCAATTTCATTGCAAGTTTAATTTATTCAAGAACTTCCAGTTCTAATTAAAACTTAAAGAGAAAGGTGAATGAAGACTATGCAAAATAAAGAAAACTGAGTAAACCAAATTATATTAAAAAGTTGTCTGAGAATTAAAATTTTACCACAGTTTTAGTTTTAAGGTTAATTCATCAAAAACATTGAAACGCAAATTATCATGTGAATTTTTAATGTATTTAGTCTTCAAGTGCTATGTGACAGAGTAATTTCAAAAGTTATTTTATACCGCATTTCATGCAGCACAAAGTAATTGTGTATCTTCATTTATACTCTATATTATGGAACATAGCTTTAGATGTTTTGAATAAATAAATGCTTTCAGATTCTTGAATTCTACTAGTGAAGGGGATTGTCCACCTCCTATTACTTTATGAAAGACAATCTAAAAGAAAAGAGAACAATGTAAACTTGTATAAAACATTTTTTTCTGGAAATACTGTTTGGTGTTCATAATACTTTTTTGTGCTTCTGTATTATAGTTATAACGCACTAAAGGATCCATCAGAAACCATATCTAGCTTTTTGTATTTCCTGTCTTTACCAGATAAAAATCAATATCTGCCTATCACTTAATAAGAAACAGTAAACAAACCATTTGAATCAGATGTATTTCTGTCATAACTCTCCATTCATATATATATAAATATAAGAATATACAGTATATATGAATTTATATTCTTTTTTAGAGAGAGAGAGAGAGTATGCTGCAGGAATTTTGATATATTTAAAAGAAAAGGTGAAAGACAAAAATAGAATAGTACATCTGATCATTTACATATCAACCAGTTAGCAATATGAAATCAATTTCTATCTTTTCTCTTCGAAGAGACAACAGGAAATCAATGCCATATTGATTTATCATCTTAAGCTAGTTAGAGGCTTCAAATAAATCATCATTCTGATGTTTAGTGACGGCAGCCTGACATTAATATAGACAGATGTGTTATCTATAAGATACTTACGGTCAGTAAGAGGAAAATCATTATCTATCTATCTATCTATCTATCTATCTATCTATCTATCTATCTAT
>JANRMT010062849.1:14116906-14138141 GCA_026402145.1 Polypterus bichir lapradei
TATATATATATATATCTGTCTATGTAGTGAATGCTAATAAATATTAATCACGTGGTGCACTTTCTAACAAGAGAAGACAAGCAGCTACTGAAGTATGCATTAAACAAAAGTGTAGCATTACACAATTTGAAGCTGCATATTATATCGTCCATAACAGTGTAAAGTTTACTTGGAAAATGTTTAGAAAATGTTAAGATGTATGCTAGTAATGTATTAAAATACAAAATAAATAGTATTTTTCTAATAATATGGTATATTTTATTATATTTTACAGGGCAATGTGCTTACAGTACACAAATTGTAACTTTTCTGAGTTATTTACTTTAGAATATACTGGTAAAAATAATACAAACAGTATAACATCACCGATAAACTGACACATTTTCTAAAAGACAGACAAGGAATTTTTTTTGACCAATGATATGAGGTACTGCGGTCTTCATGGAATTTGCTATTGTCATGCTTTTGTCAGACCTTCAAAGATCTAGAGTATTACATTAAAATTTTGCCAAGCTGTAATAAATTAAATATATTTGAGCAAGTGAAACTCAGGATTTTCAAACAAAACATTAGACATTTGTCATTTAAAATGTTTTACCTGTGCACATTTTGAATCAAAACATCCATTTTAGTTAAGTAAGTTTTAAAATACAATATATATATATATATATATATATATATACGTATACATATATATATATATATATATATATATATGTGTGTATGTATGAATATTCACCACTTTTTTATCCTATCAACAATACTCTTACCCTGTGCTTTTGACTTGTATTGATCTGCATTCATTATTTTGTGAAGTTTCAAGCTTTCTTGTAGCATTCCCTCCTACACTTAAGTAACATGTACAGTGCATCTCACGGTAGATATAATACCTCATTTATGTTAAATTACTGTAGTGTAATGATTTGATTTTAAAGACCAATTTTCCCTGCTTTACCTTGTGAGTAGCCTTGACAGCTGCCATCTTCTGATCGCCGCTTACCACTGCAGCATTTTTGCCTCTGACAGAGAGATTGTAGGTTTGATCTCATGTTATGCCACATCCACAGTAATACTGTATGGTTGCTCGTTTATCTGAATAAGTGACTGTACCACCGACAGCGTTAATGTTTTTCACTTTAACACATGCTACAAAGGTAATTTTGAGTTTTTGTCAGATTGTGTGTTAAAAAACTCAGTAGGCTACTGAACTGCTTTTGAATTTGTATTTCAAGGTTTGAAAAATTGCTTATGATTTTACAGCTGATTTTTAATAAATGGTATTTTAGTTTAGACATTGAACTTTAAAATGAATAGAAGATAAAACCCTTGTATAGATAATTAAGAAAACTTTTTGTTCTCTTCCAGTACATAATGAAAACTTAAAAGGAATGTACAGTTTTAGGGCTTTACATTGGAATGACTCATACTATAGAGTAGAAAGATTTACACAGTTTTATTGAGAAAGTGAGTAGAGAACAATGATTTTAATCATACATCCCTCAGAAACAGGCGTCAAGAGTACTTTTAAGTAATATATGAAAAAGAGCTTAGTTTGGTATGCAAAATGGGCTGAAAGCCATGCAATGTCAGCCTTTTAAAAGGTTGCTTTGGTGACAGTGTTTTAAGACTGAGGGAGATAACGTGGATGGCGGGTTTCAGAAAGGATAAATGGTCTGATTCTTAATGCATTTTCTTAGGTTTTAAATGTAATCTATATTTTAATTACCCTATACTGCAACAGAAATGAGAAGCACTCTATTTCATGATTAGGTCTTTCCAAATTGTTGCTTCATAATCACTTGACCTTTTCCTGACTTGCTTATTCACTTCAGGGTTGCAAGGAGCCAGTACCTAACCCAGCAGCATTGTATGGAGTCTGGAAACCAGACCTGGAACTGGCACACTCGTGTACATAGATACGTGTTTATTGTAGGTCAGCTAATCCAGAATTCTTGTCTTAAAAATGAAAAACAGAGTAAGCAGAGGAAAACCAGTATAAACACAGGGAGAGCATACAAAGTCCACATAGGCAGTGCCCCGGTCAGGTTTCAATCCCAGAACTGTAAGGCAGCCTTACTAAATACTGCATGACAATGTGATCCCTTGCTTTTCAGCAGTTTAGATAGATAGATAGATAGATAGATAGATAGATAGATAGATAGATAGATACTTTATTAATCCCAAGGGGAAATTCACATAATCCAGCAGCAGTATACTGATACAAAGAAACAATATTAAATTAAATAGTAATAAAATAAATAAATAAATAAATAAATAGAAATAAAATGTTAGCATTTACTCCCCCGGGTGGAATTGAAGAGACGCATAGTGTGGGGGAGGAACGATCGCCTCAGTCTGTCAGTGAAGCAGGACAGTGACAAAAGTCTGTCACTGAAGCTACTCCTCTGCCTGGAGATGACACTGTTCAGTGGATGCAGTGGATTATTCATGATTGACAGGAGTTTGCTTAATGCCCGTCGCTCTGCCACAGATGTTAAACTATCCAACTTAACTCCTACAATAGAGCCTGCCTTCTTAACAAGTTTGTCCAGGCGTGAGGCATCTTTCATCTTTATGCTGCCACCCCAGCACACCACCGCGTAGAAGAGGGCACTCGCCACAACTGTCTGGTAGAACATCTGCAGCATCTTACTGCAGATGTTTAAGGATGCCAACCTTCTCAGAAAGTATAGTCTGCTCTGACCTTTCTTACATAGAGCATCAGTATTGGCAGTCCACTCCAATTTGTCATCCAGCTGCACTCCCAGATATTTATAGGTCTGCACCCTCTGCACACAGTCACCTCTGATGATCACAGGGTCCATGAGGGGCCTGGTCCTCCTAAAATCCACCACCAGCTCCTTGGTTTTGCTGGTGTTAAGATGTAAGTGGTTTGAGTCGCACCATTTAACAAAGTCTTTGATTAGCTTCCTGTACTCCTCCTCCTGCCCACTCCTGATGCATCCCACAATAGCAGTGTCATCAGCGAACTTTTGCACGTGACAGGACTCTGAGTCATATTGGAAGTCTGATGTATATAGATTGAACAGGACCGGAGAAAGTACAGTCCCCTGCGGCGCCCCTGTATTGCTGGACACAATGTCAGACCTGCAGTTCCCAAGACGCACATATTGAGGTCTGTCTGTAAGATAGTCCACAATCCATGCCACCAGGTGTGAGTCTACTCCCATCTCAGTCAGCTTGTCTCTAAGGAGCAGAGGTTGGATGGTGTTGAAGGCGCTAGAGAAGTCCAAAAACATAATTCTTACAGCACCACTGCCTCTGTCCAGGTGGGAAAGGGATCGGTGCTATTATTACCACTGCAGCATTTTTGCCTCTGACAGAGAGGCTAATATTGTATATTGTACCGATATTGTGCTAATATCGGTAATATTAGTTAATATAGTGCTGCAAAATTGATTTTGCTTAAGATTGTTGGCTTGAGGAAAAAGTCATGCAGATCTAATTTTTTTGTGAAAAAAATATATTTTTATGTTTCTTCCAAAAGATCAGGGGTACATATTTTAAATACAGTAGGCACGTCATTTAAAGCTGGCTCAGCAGCCCATATCTTTTGTACATTGTTTGCACAATCTGGAACTAAGTCTACCAGCAGCAGTAGGCAGTGTGCCGTTGTTATTCTTGAAGAGCACACTTCTCTCCTGAGACAAGTATTAAACAACTGATATCAATCATTGCACTCAAACCAAAATCGCTCAGACTGGGGACAGGGTTAGTGATGCACAGATAACCTTGCATCGCAGTGAATAGTGGAGCAGAATGTCTACCCTTAGATATTGCTTCCTAAACATGCATGAAGAGCGCAGCTGGTGTCAGGTAAAGAAATAATGGATTTCTTTTTTTTTTTTTTTCAACTGAGTCCTCAGAGTTGGACATTTCCTAAAGTGAATATGCTCTGGATTGATAATGTGGCCAGGGGACTGAAAAGAAGTTGGAGGGGGCTGGGAATGGGTGGGGAAGAGGCATGGCATCACTTGTAAAGCTCTGAAAACAACATGAAAGCTTACACTATTATAACAGTTAAATTGACAGCTCCCAGTTACAGAAGAACAACAGAATGCTCCAAGACCATGGAGAGCAATCCTTGCAATTGCAGTGCCTCTGGGAATATGTGTTTTGCATATGTGCCAGTCACCTTGGATCACCTCCTATGCCAATAAATCTATAAGCCATTTCTTTACCCGAGGTGACTGAACACCACACCTGCTTTCTTCAGCTTCTGATATTATTTATAAGGCAGGAATAATGTATGGGATACATTTTTATTGCTATTTTTATTCATTTTGCCTATTTGCTGAGACCGTTCAAGGAGTGTTTTACTAAATATTCTAAACAGAAAAAAATATTATTTAAACTTTTAGCCAAACCAATTCCTAGAGACTACAGAAATCCAGTTGTAATGGGCAACAACATACCAGAAGGTTTTTGAGGCAGTTCAATTTTTTTAAAATTCTAGGTAATATGCTGAGAAAATTCAAATATTTAGGAAAGAATCCATCTATCCATTTTCTGAATCTTGCTATTCTAAGCATATAGTTGCAGAGGGCCAAAGCTTATGTGGAACACACATTTTTTTTTCACTTTTATATACAATAAGCATCATAAATGAAAACAACTGCATGTTTTTTTGCTTGTAACCAAATGAACTACAGGGTACTATATTGTAAGGTGGTGGTCTTTGGCACTGTCCATTTACACATTTGCATGTTCACCCTTTGTCTTCACTGGTTTTTCTCTAGTTGTCATTCTCATATATACCCTTAATAAATATGCATGTTAGGCTGGCATTGTGTGTGCGTGTGTGAATGTTTTAAGATGGATGGGTAGCTCCTTTAGGGTTGGGTCCTGCATTGCACTATTTTATGGCTGAAATATGATTACATCTGAAACATGACCCTCATGCAAAACTGGATTAACAGGTTCAAAAAAGGATAAATCTATCTTAAGTAGCATCAACATAATGCACAATGGCCGCTGATTTAGATGTAATATATAAATATATAAGCTACTTCTTAATTAAGTTGATGAAGAAAAGTAATACAAAAAAACTACATTTGTTTCAAAATATACAAAACGGATGACTGTAAGAAAGCATTGCACTGTATGAAAGCATTTAAATATTTAATTATAATTTTGTGATTATAACACAACATAGCATTCTTGCATATGGGGTATTTATGGGTGGTTTTTGTGTACACAAAAAATTATTTTGTTTCTTATATTGAACCTCTTCCATTCTATTGTTAGTGGCTCCTGTTGTGTATGATGGTTGCAATTTGAAACATTGGGTACAAGGTAGGAATCATTCCTTGATGGATCAACATTCCTACTACTCTTACACACATTACCAAGTTACAATTACCAACTAACCTAACACACATGTGCCACACCAAGTACATGCAGGCTCTTTACAGACTACATCTGGGATTTGAACCCAGAACATTGGATTCAGGAGACAGCAGCACTAACCACTTTGTCACTGTCCTGCCGAATTGTGAGGAATTAATGTAATAAAATTACATGTTTTTCAAAATTCATGTATCTCTTCTTGCAGTTGTTGTGAATCTCATTATTTGGAAACCGATCCATCATAAACCTCACATAACGCGTATACATAAAAAGCACCCCCACACTTTTGCAAATTTGGGCATCTAAAAGCATAATGGAGGAAATGCATACAGATGTCTCTGTGAACATGAACATCTCACAAACTCCCAGGCTTGAGCATTAAAAGTGATGACAAATTTCAAAAGTAAGAATTACAAGCCAGTATTTTAAAGGTTAATGCCACATTTGTTTTTGTATGTTTTTAAAAAAATATGCTAATTCTATGTTATGCTGACAAGATAATACTAAGCCATTTAAAATTTAATTCTAGCACTTTTAAGATTGTGATCAATATGTAATCACTTCAGTTTTTTTTTAAATAAACTGCAATTTTAAGGCAAAATCTTTCAGCTTGTTTATTTAATTTTTAAGTGGACACTTATGGTTGTGTGGCATATTGATACTGTATATAGTTCATACTTCACAGAACATCATTAATATCTTTTTTGATTTAAGGCAAACTGTTGTTTTCAGGAAAAATTAACTTTTGGTATTTCATGGGGGAAGATTTTGGGTCTTACTGACACAATTTTTTTTATTGGAGGGAGTTTCTAATATTAATATTGTGCAGCCATATCCTGACTGACTTGCTGTTCAAGCTGTCAGCTCAAGACTTTTGATGGGCAAGTCGTCACCCATGAGGTGGTCTTGACTTTTAAACTGAGAGTCAAGGACTTTGAGGAGATAGGGTCTCCCACTAGGGAAATCATTTTGGAGAGTACTTGCTGATTGTATATGGCCAGAAATAAAGCTTTCTTTTCTGCAGATCCTGTTACCCCTCTGATTTTGTTAATTCAAAGACATCACTTGAATTCTTTTCAAGAAGACAGTCATGATGTGAGGGTGGGAGTAAAGGGGGTTACATGTTCAATGACAGGGTTGTGAAGACGATCGGTTTTGTAACAAATTTGTCATTGTCTATTGAAAGCAAGAGGAATCCAAAAGAGACGATGCTAGTATTTCTTCAACAACATTAGTGACATCTGTGTTGGGCAATGAAAAGCCAGCAGTGTCATAATGAAGCTGAACAGAAACCAAGAGGCCTTTGAAATTCCCTGGTTTCTGTTAGCCAGGCAGCTCCAAAGTAAGCAAGAGAGTGTTTCTGTTAGTATTCATATATTCATCATTTTTCTATTTTTATCCTTTGGACCAGGGAGCTTTGTCTGCTCTCTGTAAATAAAACTATTAGGTGTTGCTAAGTTCAGTGGGTTTCTTATCCAATAAACATGCCTGAGCAAAGAAACATTTAAAAAGGTAAGAGTTAATATGAAATAATTCTGAAAGGCATGCTATATAAAGATTTTTCCATGCCATTTATTAACTTTATTTTATACTGATGAAGTGGTTAGTACTGCTGCCTGCCAGCACTTAGGATGCAGGTTTGAATCCTAGCTGTGTGGAGTTTGCACAAGCTTCATGGAGTTCTTCTCCAGGTACTTCTATTTTTCACCACAAATTGGATAGACATGCATATAAAGTTGCTTGATGTCTGTTGTTATGGAAGCTAGGAAGTTCTTATTTACACTAAAGCTCATGGGAATTAGGAACAAGCTACTAAGACATACCATCTGAAGAAATCGGAGCAACTTTTAAAATTAATCTGGATAGATATTGAGATATTGGAAGAACTTAGCAGTCAGCAAAGAAGCAAGTTACATAGACCAGATGGTCTCCTCTTATTTTTTGTACTTGTTCTGTTCTAACTGGCCTAATGTGGTTGTGTTTGTGAATGTGGCCTGCAATGAACTGGCATCTCATCCACAAGTGATTCTTTCTTTACAAACGATGCCGTATATGAGTAAATTCTGAATTATGGTAACCCTAAAATGAAGAAAAGAAGATTGGATGGATGCACACATTTCTTAACAATAAGAAGGAAACAAAAAATATTGAGAACTTACAAGCTTCACATAGAGAGTAACTTCAGACAATGTTATTAACCAAACTCCCTCATGCTGTAAGCAACATTGCTAACTATTGACTACAGTTTTGCTTGTGACGATTTATTACCTGCTAATTTTTATTTCATATATGGAGAAAATTATAATATACAGATCTTCACAAAGATTTTTTTATATTTTTTGTAGACTTTTAGTAACACTGTAAACAAGTGCATGGTATTACAGTCATTAGTGCTGCTACTTTACAGATCCAGCATCTAAGATTCAAATTTTTATTTATTTATTTATTTTTTTTGGAAACCTGACATTCAGACCAACATTGTGTTTTCAAAATACCTATCATCCTCCAATGAGAAAATCATCTGTGCGGAAAGACTGGCAAAGATATGACAAAGATGTTATAACCACTAAAGCCACAATGTGTAGTGCTTGTTTTAAGAAAGTTCAAAAAATGTGCGAAAAAGAAAGAACTGCTGCCTGAAGATGTGCGTTTAGCTGGGGGTTCCAAATGCAAATTCTAAGCAGATGGCATAGGATATCTTTGTGTGAAAAGTTGTCGGGACATGTTTGTGTGTGTGTGGTTGTAGTGAAATATGGTGATTACATAATTAAAAAATATATTAGCCAATCAGAACACTTTAGCTGATTTTTCTGTGTCTAGTTTAGATGAGAGTGCAGTGTTACAATTGCAGATTGAGCAAAATCTTTGCACTTTTAAATAGAGAAGACATCAAAATGATTTTGCAGAACATCTCAAGCAATTTGTCATTTTAAGGCATCCTAAATAAAGGAAGTTCGGTATTACAGCTGTGCCAGATGCATTTCACTAAGTATACTCATGCTTGAGCTATCCTTCCACAAAACTGGCATGTTACATCAGCACTCTTTAAACTGAAAACAGGTGGCAAGAGTGGCATCTCATAAGTGTGATTTATAGTTGTTTTTTTTTTCTTTCCCCTTAATGCAGTAGTGCCATTCAGAGTAGGCGTCATGTGTAATAGCAGACCTTTCAGGCCTCCTTACACCCCTGGGCAGTGTGGTATTTCACACACACCTCCTACCCTGTTAGGTGGCAAGATATCCTGGAATTCTCTTGATTTCTTGTTTTTGAAAAACTTACATTTAGTTATTTTGGCTGAAATATGTCTTTGTGTTGCCAGTTTGATCGACAATGGTAATGAATGCCTAGTTGCATAGTGCTTGAGTTTTGCTGGTAGTTTCTTATTTATGGTGGGCTTTGGTAATTTTCTAATACTGTATTTGGGTAGCTTTAAGCAGGAATGTTTTGTGTAAGTGTCTGCTGTAGTGGCTTTTATTCTCCTAATGGATATTCATTTAAGTATCATCTTGAGAGGTTCTTTGATTCTGAATTTAGATTTTAATTAAAGATTTACTATTTCTGATTGAGTTAAGAAAGATGATTTATTTTTGCAGCAAACATTAATTCTTACCAGATGTTTCTGAAAAGGGCTATTTTTAATATATGAAAAAAGATGCATGACTGTTATGAAAATGAGCATAGCGGAACCTAGCAGAAAATAAGAACTTAAAGAAGCTGTTGGTGATACTGACTAGGATTTTGTATGTGTATACAAGGTTATTATAGTTAACGAAAAATAAAAGCAAAACTGAAACTATTATTAAAAAACATTTTCGTAAACTGAAATAAAATAATTAACAAAACCGAAATGAAAAACTAAAACTAAACGAAACTATTAAAGTAGGTGGAAGGACTAACTGAAATAAAATAATAATTTAGTAAAATAATTTTAGTGTTCGTTTCTGAATGAATATTCTTGCCGTTAGTCTTTAACCCTTGTAAATTTTAACTCTAAAACAAAGTCATCCACCACGAGCCGCCCGCACATATTCATCCAGTGAACGGCGGCTGACGGAGGGCGGCTGTTCACACAACATTTGCGCTGACAGAGCGAGCTGAATGCGGGTGCACAAAGCATGTGAAACTGAAAAAGTTTTACGTGCCGACTTTCTTTGCTTTTGTTGTATATCAAGATGTAATTCAAATTGCTGAAATCAGAATGTGCTGGTCAATAAAACGTTTACCATATGGACAGAAAAATCACGAGTGAGTAACGTTTCAGTTTATTTCTCAGGTGACTGCTGTTTGTTGACAGCAATTCACCTGTCACTTTGCACAGGAGAAATCGTTTTTACTTTCTCATACACGAGATATAGAGAAAGTATAGTAATCATGAAAAAATTAGGCCTCGATATTTTGATGAATCTTTACGTTATAGACCTCCCAGAGTCCAAAAATAATTTTTTTTGGAATTCTGTGTGTGCGCGCGTGTGTGTGTAAACACGGTAACTCAAAAACGCAACTAGATAGATAGATGAAATTCGGCATGTGGTTGTTACACCACAACAGTTGCTTTGTATTAACTTTTGGGCCAAATCCATCACCCGGAAGTGGTACTTTACCTGAACACAAACTCGATTTTTTTATTCATGGAGTTGCAGAGTCCGATTTATTCCCCTTTACTTTTATAATAATTGTTCTATATATTATAAATTTGTTTTGATTTGTTGTTAATGGTTCCCTAATGTATATAACATAAAAATATAATCATTGTCTTGCAGTTTATTCCTCAAATATCCATCCCCATAACTGAGTACATAAGAAAGTCTAGGGGAGACCACTCCCGGTTTTTGAAAATAAAACGGCACTGATCGAGAGACTGACGGTCATCATACAAGATCAGCATATTGTTGCTGACCAATCACTTTTGCTTTAAAAACATCGTTTAACAATGAAGTGATATAAACAAAGGTAGGTAGCCGAAGAGAGTCTGCCAAGTGATAAAAAACTAAACATACTAATGGGTTTTTGTATTTATTCTATATTTATTAATTTATCTTTTTAGTTCATATTAACAACTCAAAATACCTGATATTGTGAAAGTAATCCATTAGCAGAATTATATTTTAAAATATTTCTAATTTTTTCAATGTTTTTCACTCTCTCTGAAAATAGTTGAATTATCATATTCTTTTTGTTCTTAACATCAGCCTTATCATACATATTGCATACCAGGGATTTTTCCTGCCTTACATCCAAACCTGCTGCGGTAGGCTCCAGGTTTCCTGTGATCCTACTCTGGATAAACAGGTTTAGATAATGTATATATTGTTCTTAATCTCAGATGCTGTCTCTTGTTTTATGCCATGTCCGTACTCCTATTACCTGCTCTTGCTCTGCTCATTATGGGTTTACTGTCCTTTATGTTGGGTTATTCAAGTCTCTCTGCCCCTAACCTTGACACTACATGCTTGTTTTTCTTTGTTTCCCCCAATACAGCTAGGTGGGGTCTGCACACTGATTCAAATCTAAGAGCCCTGTTCTTCCTAAGCCCCTGTGATTTTCATGAGAAAATATTTTAAAAATTATAAAATTCTGTAAAATTGTTCATATTCAGTATCTAGTTTTGATTATGCTTGTTGTTATCAGACAAATGCAAAGCCAGATAGTAAACCATGTAGTGTAGTGTAGTAAGCTTCCACTAACATTAAACTCGTATCTGTTAAGTGTACAGTTCTGTCTGATTGTGACACAAAACTTAACTCCGTAGGAGCTCTATGCCATAAGTATAAAAATAAAATAGAAATGTCTTTGTGAAATAAAAACTAAACTATAACTAAATATACATGATGAAGGAAAACTAAAACTAAACTGAATTTCCAAGTAAGGTTAGAAAAAAATATAGAAATAAAAACTAATATAAAAAGGCAAAACTATAATAACATTGTGTATATATAATATAAATATATATACTGTATATGGAAGAGAAGGTCTGTGATACGGTTTGCATATTTGCAGCTGGAGATCCACAAAGGGAGAAAAAATGAATCACGTATCATAAAGTAGTTTTTATTCCTGAGCTTTCAACCCCTGCCAGGGGCCTTCATCAGAGGATAATGTTTAGACAGATCGGGGGTTATTGGGCGTAAAGTTTTGTTTATTACGAACATGTTCTTCTTAAGTTTGCATATGCTGGATTTATGTCAAAGTGTCTGTTGATGGCGTTCTCTTCGGAGTTACATCATGCCTGATACAACTATGGAGGAAGAAGAGTTTTTCATAGCTGTGTGTTTGACGGATTGCTGGAGTTTCTCATCGTCTAATACATTGCAGGGCTTCTTGCCCGAAGGTTGTACGAATTTTGCTATATATTGCCTTTGATTTGTCTAAGCATTATCCTCTGATGAAGGCCCCTGGCAGGGGTTGAATGCTCAGGAATAAAAACTACTTTGTAATACGTGATTCATTTTTTCTCCCTTTGTGGATCTCCAGCTGCAAATAAATATATATATATATATATATATATATATATATATAGGGATATACTGGGATATGCAGCTGCCCTAATCTCACACAGTCACAGAGACACAAGTCCAAGGCAACACACGTTTATTTCTTGTGGGTCAGTGCTTTTCCCTTGCTTCACACCTCAATACAAATGAGCACAACCACTAATGCTCAGTCCCTTCTTTCTTCTTCTTCATTCTCTCTTTCTCTGCCACCCCCACTCCTCTCCCAGCAAGCTTCATCCACTTCTTCCCGACTCTGGCTCCAAGACTGCAGTGAGGTGGCTCCCTTTATTCAGCACCTGAGAGTACTCCAGGTGGTTCATCAGGATTACCTGGAAATACTCCCAGGTGTGGTGGAAATCCATCATATAGCTCTGCAACACGCCGTCAGAACCCAGCAGGGCTGTATCAATAGTATTTATGAAATTCTTTGAATGGCTGGTTCTGTCCTACGTTAAATCCACCACCACCCTTTTTCTCAACCTACTACAGTTTGCTTACTGAGAAAACTGCTCAGTAGGTGATGCAGTAAAACTAATTTTACAATATATCCTTAACCATCTGGACAATCTAGACTCCAATTCTAGAGTGCTGTTTGTAGATTTAAGTTCTGCCTTTAATGTTATGGTGTCAGAACAATTATACAGCATACCTCTTCAAATGAGCATGGACCTCTTCATCTTCCTGTGGTTTGTTGTTTTCTTGTCAGGTAAGGAAGCTAGTGCTGTTGGATCCCAACCTCTCAGAGCCTCCAAACACAAGGATGTGTGCTCACCAGAGAGTGTACTTCCAGTGACCTTTCCATTAACTTGGTAAAATTTGCAGATGACACAACTCTACGTAGTAGACCTCATTAGTAATAACAAACAAGTCTGTCTACAGAAGAGAAGTAGTTCATCTGGCTATGTGATGTGCTAAAAGTAATTTGGAACTAACACACAAAAAGCAGTTGCGATGATAACAGATTTCAATAAAAATCCACCCTTCCTTTGCCGAAATCAACAACAACACAGTTGAGAGTGAGGTGGGGTCTTTCAAATATCTTGGCACCATTATTTCAGAAGATCTAAAAAGGGAAACAAATAAAACCTCTATTATCAAAATATTTTCGCAGAGAATGTTCTGTTTAAGAAAACTGTGGAAATGCAATATTTCTCCAGCAGTTCTGGCCTGTTTTTACAGATCTACTATTAAGAGCATGTAGTTCAGCTCAGCCTCTGTCCACTCAAAGATACTAAAAAATACTACAACGTATTTATTGCTCGCTCACACAGTAGAAAGGCTGACTGGTCAGCAGCAGCTCTTGATCCAAGAGATGCATGATATTAGCACTAGGAAGCAAGTGGAAAAAATCACCATGGACATCTCAACTAGGCCTGTTTCAAAAAGACTCATGTAATAAATAACCTGTTTAAAAATCTACCTTATGGTAAACAGTACCACTCCATCAGAACCAGAAACGCACAACATTAACAATTGTTTTTTCAATACCAGTCACCCTAATTAACAAGTCACTGGCATTAAATATACAGAAATGATCTGTTGTAAGTCAATGTACAGTATATATAGTAGATAAAAATCACTATTTATTAACAAGTAAGTTTGCATATTTATATGCTTGCATATTTGTTGGTCTATATTTGTATGTTCTTGCTGTGTCTTCTGTACCATTCCTAAATAAAGAGATTCTGATTATGAAAAAATTACAAATATAAATAAAAAGGCATTAAAACAAAAAATAAATGTAACTGTTGGATTTCTAGGTCTCAAACTTCCCCTCCCATAAATATACAGATTATTTTTAGATTCTCAGGATCTAACTGTAAATTAAAACACAAACCAAATCATGAGAACAAGTGACTATTGCTTTACCATGTCATTGTTTTATAATATATATCATTCATAATGCATCTGCAAGTGGTCACCAATAAATGGGTAAACAGAAAGAATTAAATTAAATTAAATTAAAAGTACAATAAAACCTCCAATACACAGGGATTAAGTTATTATGCATCTGGTGAGGTGGCTCTTTCTTTCTTTCTTTCTTTCATTCATATGGCTTTGGCTATGGCTATGACCTTAGATAACTTTGAAGGATTGATGCCACAGTATAATCTACTGTATGACCATTCAATCAGTCACAAATTCTACAAACCAGAGGAGTTGTGAGAGGGTGAGTGTAGCTTTGGACTCATTACAGAACTAATCCTGGTTATTGCTGATTTACCTTAGAGGAAACACTCCTTTATTTGTGCACACTCTCCCATGCAGAGTTAATTTACTTGATAGTCAACCTAATCTGCACATGTTTGAAGTAGTAAACTAGAAGCAGTGGGAGCACTGTCATGTAGATCTAGGGAGAAGTTACAGACTCCATAGACAAATGAACACAAACAGCAGCATATATAATGCCTATATTGTACTAGTTTGACTGAAGGTCCAGTACTATTAGGCAGCAAAGTCAATGTGCTACATCTACCCAAACCAACAAGAAGCAATTCACAACCCACCATATTTCATAATAGGTGAAATTATTGGCCTCTTTCTTTACAAATTCTCCTCTTTTTGAGAAAAAATTTCACCTGAGATCCTTGTTGGTTTGGGTAGCTGTGGGAGAAAATGGAATGCCTGTTGAAAACTGACACAAACCTCATAACAATACCCTAGGATTGACAGAATTCTAACCAGGAAATGAGATGTTTAGTTCAAAGCATGTAAAATTATTCAAAATATGTTTTCATTTTAATTGTTCAAGAAATAAAGCACATAAATTAATTAATCTGAAAGTGAAAGAAAAATCAATGCAGCAGGCACACATTACATCTAGTGGATACAGGTTTAATTCCAAGGTCCAAAATAAACAGAAGTAATAGGCTAAAATTTTTTCTCCAGTTGTGTTTGTGCTTTATGAATTATTTATGTTGTGATTCTAATCTAGTATAACTTTCTGCAATTTCTGCGGTTGTTGAGACTACAGGTCACATATCTCTCTGTGGTACACCTCACACATCAGCATAAATGCATGACTTAAAAGCCAGTTTTGGTAATGGAACTTGTCATTGACAACTCTGTTGTGCAAATTTTGTTTTTTAGAATTTGAGTTAAGTTCAAGAATATTGCGTTTTATCTGAATGATTTTAATAATTGGTCTAATGTTGTAGTGTTGGTTAGGCTCAGCTGTCCGAAGCTCATTAATACTGGGTTTTGAATACAAAACTGGTAGTTGACTGTATGGAGTTGGTACATTCTCTTCATGTCTGTGTTTACTTTCTTCTGGTGCTCCAGTTTTGTTACCACATGCCAATCACGTACGTGATAGGTTGAGTGGTGACTCTAAATTGGATTGGTATGACTGATTGTTGGTTTGAGAGAGTGTGCCCTGCAAAAGACTGGCTCCCATCCAGGCTTGGTTTCTGTTGTGTACTTGATGCTGCAAGGAAAGAGCCCTCAGTGATCTTATAATTTGATTAGTAGCTTAAGGCAATGAATGGGTAAATGGCTTCCTTTAGACATGCAGCATGATGACACAGTAGTTAGCACTGCTTCCTTACACCTCCAGGAAACAGCTTCAGCCTCCTCACTTTATGTACAGAGTTTTCACCGTGGATCATGCTTTCCTCTCATCTAAAAATGTATTAGGTTATTTTCTGTCTCAATACTGGTTGAGAGGGAGTGATTAAGAGTGCATGAATGTGTGTGCCCTGCAAAAGACTGGCATCCCATTCACAATTCTGCCTTGTACATGATACTGCCAGAATAGGCTCTAGCAGTTGGAAATATATAATTGGCAGGTGTTGGATGGCTTGCTGAGATTGGCAGCATGGTGACACAGGTGCTAAAGTTGTTACCTTATATCCCCATGGGCCTGGCTTTATTTTGAAACCAAGCCAACATGTATTTGTAGCTTACATGTTTTCCTTGGATAGCTGTGACTCAGGGTAGGTCTGTAAACCTTGTGACAGCAAGATCTCCTATTTAGTGTTGTTTCATGTGTTGTGCACAGTGCTGAATGGACAGGCTTCAGCTTCTTGCAATGCTGGAATGGAAAATAGTGTGTTCAGTAAGTAAATAGATGGTTGTTTCTTATTTTAGTAATGGAAAACACAACAGCAGTTTAGATAGATAGATGGATATGTGGCTTACTTGAATATTTCCTAAGTATCTATATATATAATTCACTAAGGGCACACAAGACAGTGAGTGCAAGATGGTGAGCGCAACCAAGACAAAGAGCGCATGCAAGACATAGAGCCACGCCCGCCAACTCACAGAGCCCCACTGTCCAACTCTAAGATCATGAGATACGCTTGACAGAGCCCCGCCCACCAACTCTAACTAAGGACAAGCAAGACAGAGAGGCACGCCTGCCAAAGCCTGTCCGCCAACTCTAACTAAGGGCAAGCAAGACAGAGAGCACACGCAAGACAGAGAGCCACACCCGCCAACTTACAGAGCCCCGCCCACCAACTCTAAGACCATGGGATACGCATGACAGAGCCCCGCTTGCCATCTCTAATCCTACTTCCGCATCCACCGTCGCTCTCGATCAAACAGCAGTAATTAACAAACAAACAAAGATAACTGGCAGTAACAGTGCAAAATTCACAACTTTTGAGGGTAGTTTTAAAATGTGTTATTGAATCGAGCTGATGTATATGAGAGAGAAGAGAATTCCCCAGTTGAGGAGCACAATGAGAGACACTCGAGCTCCCATAGCACAGAGTTTGATGTGTGGTACAGAAAGTACAGCTGCAGATGAGATCAGAGTGAGCGAGACGAGTGTCAGTCTGTAGGAGATCAGCGAGGTTGTGGAGAGCTTTAAATGTTAAGAGCGGTATTTAGTATTGTATTCTGTAGTTAACAGGGAGTCAGTGAAGTTGAGAGAGAATAGGTGTAGTATGTTCAGTGGATTTAGAACAGCAGGTTATTACCCTGGCAGCAGAATTTTGAATAAATTGTACGTGATGGATACATTTTTGTGGGATGACAGATAGAATACCATCACAGTAATCTATACGTGAGGTGACTCGGGCATTAACCAGTACTTTAGTACTGTAGTGCGTAAGAACAGGACGAAGTCTAGAAATGTTTCAGAGATGGAAGAAAGCAGTCCAAAAAATGTTACTTATACGGGAGGAATTATTTAATAATAATAATAATTATTATTATTATCATTATTATTTAATAATTGCCATTATTAGTGTATAAATGGATATAAATAATTGCATATAAACGATTCGCCAAAATCTGTTTTATGTAAACGATACTGTTTAAAACGTTATTGTTTTTTCTTCAGAAAACCTGGTTTCCATGTCTACCTGTATTAGTTTAAATGGCACTTTTACCACTCGCAATAGGGCGGACGCGCTGACTTATTGTGCCGACTGGGCAACACAGTTAACTGCAACGGTGGTTTCCTAAGCCTTTGTTATACTGAATTACTTTCTCACCGTTTTCCGTTCCTATTCTTACACCGCCGTATGCTACTGCGGGCTTTGGCTAGTTTCTTTTAATATGATTCATAACCAAAGAAGATTCAGAGGCACTGAAATGTCATGAAGGAAAAGTGAACTATGCAGATATGTTAAGTGTCTTTACTTATTTAAAGGTCAAATACTTCAGGAAATGAGATGACAGAGACTTTCTTAAAGCAGCTTTACAATTAGGTTGTACTTATGTATAAAGCCTTTCTTCTTATATGAGGGGTACACCAACACTTGACTGTAACAACTTCTGACACTGGGCATGTAATGAGAGTTAAATGTAACAAGAACAAAGAAACTAAAAGAAAATGCTTCCACACTTAATTTTAAATGCAGCTAGCTTAAGCCTAGAGGGTATATTTTAAGTTGAGGAGATAGAGAGACACTCTGTGACTGGTTGAGATGTCCTGTTTGCCAAACTAGCTTCCAGACATGTGACCAACAGGCAGTTGGGGACATCAACTGAAATATCACATTGTGAGAGAACACTTGCTCATTAGTGGAAGGATGATCGTCATTGGTGATTGATTCTAGTCATTAAGAAAGTATACTTTTGAATTTAGAAAAATAAGTATACATTTTTTTCATTGGTGGTAAAATGTTATTATTGACAATTTTTTAATTTAATTTGAATTTTATTTTGTAATTTTTCAGATTGATAGACACATTTTTACATAACAAAGCAAAAAAACTAGCAGATGGTCTTTGTGTTGCATATAATTGGGCATCCACTCTGTTTACCGTTATACATACTGTACTAAATGTCTTATGTGCCTTGTCTTTCATTTTGTGGTGATTCTAAATTAGAGGCTTGAGTTACTTATTATCTACTTATCTATAATTATGTATCAGCCTTAGGATTTCATAATTCAAGACATGAATGAAAGAGAACAACTGTGTGTGTTCATAAACATAATATTGCATTTATTTTCATACTACATTTCAAGGTCCAAGCACATGTGCCATTTCCCCAAAATCCATCACTTGGCAAACTTTAGGTGGTGGTTTTGCTGCTCGCGCAGTGTATTGTCACTCGGGTGGCTCCGATTGATGAATGGGGTGGTGGGGGCCGCACCCCTTTCATTGTTAGTGGGTGGCTGGGTGCGCGGCAAGCACTCATGTACAGGACAGAGGCTTGATGTGGCGGAGGGTGGCAGTTTGTTGTTTGCCCACCGCACTGCCGCAGTTACTGCTCCTGACTGGACAGAGGCTGGTTGGGGCAGAGGGGGGCATTTCACTGCCCGCCCACCACACAGACTTGCAGTGTTTCTCGAACGGCTGCCCCGTTTATCCTCAGTGGGTGGCTGGTGATGCTGCAAGTGGTAACCCAGTTGTGGCTGAACGGAGGCCATTGAGGGTGAATGGGGCGGCGGGGGCAGCATTGTAGTGTGCCTCGGGTGGCTGCCTGTTGAATGGTGGCGATGGTGGGCAATTCACTACCTGCCTTTGGCCATACCCTGTTCGTTCTCGGTGGGCAGATGCTGCAGGCAGCATACTGTATGCAAGTGGAGGTGACTGTGTGGTGGGCGGGTGGTGAACCACCCCTCGCTGCCCCCATTCATTCTCAATAGCAAGCCTGCTTGTACTGTTATGCACATAGCAGGAAGTTGTCTCTCGTTCAGTACACCAGACGTGTTGACGACGGGTGCCTTCCTGCTGTGATAGCGTGTACAGTGCTGTACAGAAGAGCTCATTTTAACCTTTTGTCTTCACCCTTCAACAATGTCTGTGAAACACAAATCTGATGCAAGTGCTGGTGATACAGTAAAGAAAAGAAAAACCATCCATCCATCCATCCATCATCCACCATGGAAAATAAAGTAGAAATAATAAAAAGGTCAGAGAGAGGTGAAGCTCCATCATTCATTGGCAGAGCACTTGGTTACAGTTGGTCAACAAGAGCATTTATTAAAATAATGTACCTGTTCTGACTTACATACAAATTCAACTTAAGAACAAACCTACAGTTCCTATCTCATACGTAACCTGGGGACTGCCTGTATAGACAACAAGAATATAAGCATGTATATATAAAAGCATGTAAGCCCACAAGTTATTTATTCATTTTCTCATTCTTCTTTTGTGCTTATACCTGTAAACACTGTGCACCCACCCAATATTATAGCCTTCACTCCACAAAAGGCAGGTCGTACTGCTATAGGTAGTATATACATCAAAATTTGTGCTATTGGGAAGCATGATGGTGTAGTTGTTAAGCTGCTGCTTCTTCAAGTATCCAGCCTCCTGTGATTTAATTCATCATTCTGGTTGATTGCTTAAGATTTTTCTCTGGTTTTCCTCCCACATCCCAAAGACATTAGTGTCAGATTAATTAAAAAAAATGTAAATTGAATCTGGTAGAATACAAGTGTAGTGATGTGTTTGAGTTCAGAGAGTGCTTGAAGGGGCAGGAAACAGGGTTTAGTTCTCCTGTGACTTTTTTGAAGAGAAAGCCATTATACTCTGAAAAAAGAAATCACAGTTGATGAACGATTGACAACCTGAACTCAAGTCATGACCCAGTCTCCACTCCATTGACTAGGATATCTATGCATTATGAACACTCACCTATAACAGAAGATTGTCCCAGTATCAGCGGAGAATGTTTGCAGAACCTGTAACATCAACACTGGCCAGCACAGAAGCAGGCTACTGGTTGTACAGATAAACTGAAATAGTAATGAATATCTTGTTAATTCACATAACCCCCTTAGCCTTCCCTTAATCCTCATCCAGATCTGAAATAAATAAGTACTATTAATAAGTAAAGAATAAAACTGAGATTAAAAAACATAAAACTAATTAAAAATTATATTATATCTGCTGCTGTGGACAATCACACAACCAAAGCAATTACTTTTGAGAAAACAAAACCAACAGTTTTCTGAGAAGAACCATGACCAATTTGTTGTGGCTCCACTTGCAAAAGCTTCACTTGCTGGAGAGATTGACATGTTTGAGATATACTGTACATTATTTGCACTATTTAGATTTTGGGGAGGGATTCTCAGCAGATGCAGCTTGGCATCCTCAACAGCTATGTATCCACTCACTCATTCTCAGATTTAACAATCCAACCAATGGTGAACAATGCTGCTCTGAGAAGTAGAATCAGTTGGCTGTGGATTTAGAAGTGAGACTTCTTACTAAGCTAAAAATATATACTCACATTAAGGGAATTTAAGGTATAACTTAGATGTTATAGAAAGTATAAATAGGATAAAAAGTTTGTTACATAGTTACAGAGATGTGACAATTTGAAATGACTTATTTTTTTCAATAGCACACTGGATTTCTGCATGTGTGTGTGTATATTGAATGCTGTGCAACTTGTTCCATGCATTCATCTGAGGTGAATTCGTGACTTGTTCTAAGGAGAAAATATGATGCAAATATGTAGAAAAACAAGCCACCTTCTACTTTCTGAAAAAATGCATTTTTCATGAAAGAAACGTGTAACTTTCCTTTTTTCTCCATTTGTTCCATAGCTACAATAAGCAGAATAAACCATTTCCCACTGGTGATGCTCATGTCTAATTGATGTTCTCAGGGACTTACAGAAAGAGAACCATTCTTAACTGTGCATTTAATCATCTTGAGCACAAAGTGCAATTATAACACTCATCATGTGCAATCAAGGAACATAAAACACTGTGAATGATTTAAGGCCAAGAAAAAAAACCCATTATACTGAAGAAATCATCAAACTTAAAATATATATGCACACATATACACAAAAGTACATTTCATTAGGAAAATAAATTGCCTGATGGATGAGATAATAAAGAGCTGTCTGTGTGCGGGTGTGTGTGTATATATATATATATATATATATATATATATATATATATATATATATATATATATATATATATATATATATATATATATATA
>JANRMT010062849.1:14138151-14152943 GCA_026402145.1 Polypterus bichir lapradei
ATATATATATATATATATATATATATATATATATATATATATATATAGTAGAGGCTAAGCCCTGGACACAGACAGACAGACACCGTATGTCCAAAACACACACGTTTTATTAAACAAAGGTCCTGCACACAACACAGTGCTCCAACACAGTATTCAGTCCTTCTCTTCCCTTTCGCCGCCTCTACCCCTTTCATCCCAAGCTTCGTCCTCCTCCTCCCGACTCTGGCCCTGAATGGAGTAAGGCAGCCTCCTTTATAGTGCACCCGGAAGTGCTCCAGGTGTCTCCTAATTAACCTCCGACAGCACTTCCGGGTGTGGCGGAAATGCTCCATAGGAACCCCACTCCTCTGCTGCATACCCAGACTCTGGAGCTGTCCAGGTGCACCCTCGTGATGGCCATGGACCCCTAGCGGGTTGAACTTCTGAGCTCCAAATCTGTGTCCCCGATGTAAACCCAGGGGGCTGCCCTTTCATGTCCCGGGGAAGGTACTTCTGGTAGTACGCCCATTCCACCAGTCTTCTCTTATAAAGGGCATCCAGTCCGGGCAGGATCCCCGGTCATCTATCACTATATGTGTATATATATATATATATATCTATACTAATAAAAGGCAAAGCCCTCACTGGCTCACTCACTCACTGACTCACTCATCACTAATTCTCTAACTTCCCATGCAGGTAGAAGGCTGAAATTTATTAGACTTATTCCTTACAGCTTACCTACAAAAGTTAAGCAGGTTTCATTTCGAAATTATACACGTAACGGTCATAACGGTCGATAACGGTCGACAACATCCGCCATGTTGAACTTTCTTATTTATGGCCCCATCTTCACGAAATTTGGTAGGCGGCTTCCCTGCGCTAACCAAAACCAATGTACGTACTTATTTCGGTGGTATGACGCCACTGTCAGCCGCCATATTGAACTTTCCAACGTCACTAATTCTCCAACTTCCCGTGTAGGTAGAAGGCTGAAATTTGGTACTTATTTCGGTGGTATGATGCCACTGTTGGCCGCCATATTGAAATTTTCAACGGTCTTTGTTACTTATGGGCCCATCTTCAAGAAATTTGGTACGTGGGTTCCCAACGCTAACTGAATCCTACTTACGTACATATATACGTCCATAGCCTGTAGCTCGGTCAACGTGTGAGGCGGTGTTGGGTCCCTCATCCCAACGCCTCCCACGTTGTTGGCTGTCTATATAAGGCAGTCCGTCGCTCCAGTCTCTACATTCCCTTCCTTGCTTCGCCACGGGATTCACGTCTCCCTGCTGATAACTACAGCCTTTTTATTTAATCCATGGCTTCTCCGCTGTTTTATTGTTCATTTATTACGATTATAGTTATTGTGTAGGTATTTTAGACTTACTTTATATTGTTCAGGTACCCATTTCCTTTATCATTCCAACCGTACCCCCATTAACATGTCTATCGAGGTGATCACCATCGATCAAAGAACTGTCACTTACCGAGTGGTTTCCATGCCCGGAGATGGCACCTACCTTTTCCATTCTCTTTGTTACATATTGCACGGCCATATCAGGCTCACTCTTGATATCAGGAGGAACATTGTGTCTTATGTATTGAATGACTGGGACAGGTTCAAGGTGTGGACTGATGACGGTACAGGAGATAATTATACTACACAGGAGCACTATAAGAGTGAAATGGTTAAGCCCTTCACCTATGCATCTGCATATGAGTTGATGGCTGCCGCTGAATTGTTCGGTTGTCACTTTCAAGTGTACCGAAATGGCCAAATATTTTACACCTTTCGACAACCGCCAATGCCTCTTAAACATCTTAGATTGACAGGTGACGATTTCAGTAGTGGACACTGTGATGTTTATGAATGTTTAAACTCTCAAAAGCTGGATGTGAAGTTATCAATGAAACCGGTTGTATACTTACAACGCTTGACAGATGCCGAATGTCTTTTCAACACAAGTCCTACAAATACTGTCGTAATTGAAACAAACCATGAAACTCAAACCGATTATGACAGCAGCAATCCAAGCTGTGAGATTTGAAACAAGATTACTGTTCACATGGCCAACTGTACGTTGCATGCTCAAGAGTAAGCTCAGCTCACAGCTTGGTCATATTACAACCGGAGGGCCGAACTCACAATGTGGTATACAAAGAGATCCTTAACAAATAATTATTGGTATATTTTCCCTCAGTTTAAAAAGGTTTAATTTTCTTCTTAATATAAAGTTTAAGGCAGTACTTCGCCACTGCGAAGCACGGGTATTTTGCTAGTATATAAATATATGTATGTATGTTTGTTTACTTTTTTTCTATGACTTTAGAGGTGGAAGGCTCCATGCATAATGTGATTGCAAAACTGAAGTCAATATTGTGTCAAAGAATTACATACATCTCTTATATAGGGGATTTTTTTCTCTTGCTTATTTTCTTGTTGTGTTCAGTTGAACTTCTTATAATAGATTCAGTGGAGGTAAACATGCATATTTTGAAGCATCTATATTGATTGACCATTAGTAAGTCTTTTTTGTTTTCTTTCTCTTCCTAGTGCCCATGGTGCCACATGTTGTACTTTAGGGCTAGATGTGTTGTCATATATAGTGGATATATTTTCATATTTAACTGAAACTCTCAGTTGTTTTCTGTGGGATCTACTTCAAACCAGTAAACCCTGACTAAATATACTGTATTTGTAATTTTACATTTATATTGGGTGATGATTCTTTGTTTATGTTTCAACATTACAGTATGTTTTGTGTTTGCTGTATGTTTCATGGGTTCAGCCCCATGGATTTTGTGATAATTAAATAGGGAATTTTCAAGAAGTTTTACATTTCTGATAATAATGGACATATATTACTGTTAACCTCTCTGTAATATTTTTTGCAATCGGAAATTCAGCTATGATTTGACTAAGTGCTAATTTCAGGTTATTCTTTCTGGATTGAATGTCTTCAAATCCCCTTTCTTCCTTTTATTTTCATGGTGATTTTTGGGAACATATGATGAAATTGAGGGCAGTTTCTATCCTTCTTTTCATATCATTACAGACTTCTTGAATGTGTAACTTTTGATGATTATTAAACATTTTTGGACAAATTTTGTAAGCACAGAATGTATGCACAGGTATGAGGATTTCAGATCATCTGCAGTTCCTCGAATAGTTAATTATCAAACATTTCAATTGCATTCTTTCACCATAGTGACTGCTTCATAATTTTATGATGTCAAAAGTCGCCCTGAATGTGTGTCACCTTTGACTGATTCTGCACCATCCTGGAAATGTTTTATCCAATGACAAATGACAACCTTACTCATTTAGTCATCTCTACAGCCTGCTTTTAACATTTGGATGATTTCTTTCATTTCTCCCATTTTTCACAGAAAAGCTGATATACGTACATTCCTCTTTTTCTCTATCCATTTTTATTAAGGTGGGGCAGAAGATACATCTGTCTTCATACACACCTTCCTGAATACTGGTATAAACAATGAGGAAATGGCTTGCTCTTGGGATAGGTTAATATTTTTTATGCATCAAAGTGTAGCTCAGTAACTTTATAACAGCTCATGTAAATGAAAGTCACGGATTTCTTTTATGAAACCTTATATAGTGACCTTTATAACAAATTAATCTGAATTGAATCTTATATTGGAGGAAAATTTAGTACCTTAGAAAAACGAATATCAGATACAATTAGAATGTTCAAACACAACATATAAACTTCCAAATGTCACAATTTGAACCCTGGAATGTGGAACTCTCCCGCAGGACAGTTATAGCTGCACTTTTCCATCATGTATTTACATGACATGATTGTGTAGCCTGCGGTGGGCTGGTGCCCTGCCTGGTGTTTGTTTCCTGCCTTGTGCCCTGTGTTGGCTGGGATTGGTTCCAGCAGACCCCCGTGACCCTGTAGTTAGGATATAGTGGGTTGGATAATTGATGGATGGATGATTGTGTAGCTAATAAAAAAGAATACTATAATTGTCCATCCATCTATCCATCCATTACTTCTTGGTCATGGGGAGCTTAGGCATATCATGGGGGATATAAAGGGCAAGGTGGAATGACTCTAAAGTTGCCAGGTATTAATTAGTGTATGTGTGTTCAAGTGTACTGAATGATGGACTGACATCCCATCCAAAGCTGGTTGCTGTCCTAGTATTGTCTAAGTATTGTTACATTTTTGCATGAGACAAATACAATACTTTAAATTTCAACATATATTGCAACTGTCTTTCAGTATCTTCTTGTTTTAAGGCTGTAAAAGCTGTTGCAACACTGTACTGTAATTACTAAATGATGGATTAAAAACAAGTTACAAGTGACTTTTTTTTTTACTCCAGCATTATAGCCAAGCAAAATTACCCTCTCATATTTGTTTGTCTATGTTTCAGAAGTCTTTTATATTTTCAAAGCCTTTTTTTCAGTTTAATACTACAGTCTGACCCCTATGGTTTTAAGCTAAAATACTGCTGATGAAGTATGCAGCAGGAAACCACATTAAGTGCTCTGTATTAAATGGTACTAGTTGTCGTCTTGGCAGTTTTCCGTTGATAAACAGCCCTGATTGATTGTATAGAAGTGAAAAAAACATAGTGTTCTAAATCACCAAGTGTAACAATGGCATTAAAAAAAGAATAAGCCATTAAAACTTTAAAACAGCTGTTTTAATAAAAATCAGCTTTACTTTGATTTTGCATTACACTTGAAGACAGTTTCAAAATGTACTTGATTATTGATGCTTAATTAGTTGAGTTCATTAAGAATTTTTCATGAAGCTTCTTGTGTGTAGTGTAATAGATAGCCCGGCCACAGACAGACACAACACCAATGTCTAAAACACACGCGTTTATTTCTGCAACTCTTTTACAACTCTTTTCCACACTCACTCCTTCTCAGTCCTTATCCTCTCTCTCTCTTCAGCCGCCTCCACTCCTCCTTCGCAAGCTCCGTCTATCTCCTCCCGGCTCTTCGAAGTGAGTGAGGTGGCCTCTTTTATCATGCCCCGGATGTGCACCAGGTGCTGATGATGGTCTTCCGGCAGCACTTCCTGGTGTGGCGGAAGTACTGCCCTTGCACCCGGAAGCACTTTGGGCATACACAGTTCCTGGAGTTGCAGCACTTCCTGTTGTGGTGGACGTGCTGTCCTCCAGGGCTCAGGAACCTTCCAGACAGCCCCTTGGTTGGATCACGGACCCCCACAGGGTTGCGCTTCCCAGCTCTGTAGTCGTGGTCCTGGATGGAATTCAGGGGGCTGCCCTTTTGCATCCTGGGAAAATATTGCCCCCTTCCCGGTCCTTCCCAGATCCAGACGTCCCGGTGGGGCAAGGTCCCTGGCCACCTGCCACAGTAGTTATACTGGTAAATGGCAATCTTTAGATGTGGCAGTATCTCATCATTGTATTTATTAATGAGAACAATATTAGACACAAGATTTTAACAATTTGACTCTTAGCTGTACCATTTATATACCTGTAGCAGGCAAACATGTATAATAAGAGGTACCAGAATAAAACGCATAAACTCTTGAAAAAATAGTTATTCAAAATGAACCCTGTACTCTGCTGAGCTTAACATTAGTGCTGATCTTTTTAAAGAACCAAAACACAATCTTCTTTACCCCTCCTCACTTGCTTCCCTCCTGTCTGTAAGATTACTTACTGTTATTGGTCTTTTAATGTCCCCTTTGGGCTAATATGAACTGAGCTATTTGCACATTATTCCACCTGTATGATTTTCTTAGTAGGTGGATGACAGAGATTCATATTATATACTCTGAATGTCTTTTCCATCAGCCCTCAGTGTAGTTATAAGCACAGGGTCCTTACTGTAGTCACTGAAATTTTCATTCATTAGAGGCTTTATGGATGCTGCACCTTGGAATCTAATGTGTCTGGTCTCTGACACATACAGTGAAACATACTTGTACTACAGAATAGCGAGTGTAATTCAAAAGGGTGTAATTCTGGGAGGAGTTGGGGTGGGGGGGCAGGTGCATGCACTTGCATTACCTTTCACGCAACCAGGATTTATGGAGCGGGAGTGTGTGAAAGTTGGCTTGCGCACAGTTTTGTGCATCTGAATTTTTTTGTGCATATACACATTTCTAATTTTTGTCCATATGCCATGCTTTAGTGTGAATTCTATGCACGGTGTTATACTGTATATGAGGCCCCAGGTCATCCACCTAAAGCTAAATGTTTTTGGGCCCAGCCAGTACTTGGATTGGAGACCATCTAGGAAAAGTTAGGGTTGCTGTTGCAAGAGATGTTGGTGAGGCCAGGAGGGAGTGGTTAGCCTGTGGTTTGTGTGTGGATCCCAATGGCCCAGTGCAGTAATGGGGACACTGTGCTGTAAATATGGTGCCATCCTTTTAATGAGACAAAAAACGTAGGTGCTGGCTCTCTGTGGTCTTTAAAGATCCCTAGGCATTTTTCAAAAAGAGTAAGGTTTATCCTAATGTCATGGCTAAAAGTGCTGATCAAGACAATTACCATTGATTTACTTAATTTTAACTTAATTACCATTAAGAGAGTAGTTTAATTGCATTCACATCGTCATAAGATAGATAGAGAGATAGGTAGGGTTAGGTTTTGGGTTAAGAGGTTATCTCATAGGCCAGACCCAGAACACAACCACGCCAAGTAAATCTCTGGTCTGAAAAGTCCAATTTATTTTACAAAATACCTTCATAACAAGACTTCTTCACAGTACAAATTATTGTGTTCCTTCTCCTCCTTCCCTTTAGGTGAGCATTTTTCTAGTATACTCCCAACTCAGATTCATTTGTTAAAGAAGAAGAGACATCTTTTAAAGCAGGGTCTGGGAAAATTTCCAGTGCCTTGGAAGCACTTCTGGGGCAAACTGATAAGGGCAGTGATGCCTCTACAGTGCTCCCTCCCCCCAAGAGATCCCTCCATTGGCTCTGGAAATCCCCATAAGGGCTGCTCACTCAAACTATATTTTCCATGCAGTATTGTATGAATCAAATGTGGAGTGCTATGGGAAGTTTTCTGCCATCCAGCATACCAGGAGAACTTATGGCCCTGGCAGACAGTCTTCCACTGTCCCTCCATTATCCTGGCTATCTGTCTGGGAGATGTACTGCCAGCCACCCTGGCTGGGTCACCAGACCATTCACACCTTCCTCTACAACAGATAAATAGATATATTCCTGAGTACCAGTTGAATAGATAGATGGATAGATAAATGTGAAACTCTGATTTTCTTTTGACTTACTTCAGCAGCCTCTGGAAAACTTTTTGTTAAAATCTCCAGTAGTGAAAGGGCACCCACAACATGACCCAGACCAAGATAATATCTACAGGAAACCTCCAGGAAAGAGCAATACATGACTATACAATCAGTGCGAGAACTTCTTCACAAGCCACAATTGGAAGTCAGGGACTGTTTGAGGAAGGTATGTCCCCACATATACTGAGTTCTCCATAAGGACAATAGGCCAGGGCTTTTGTGTCCTGCAAAAAAGTGCCTTTTTAACACAGGACATTTGGGAGTATGTAAAACCACACAGGATAGGTATGCAACTTTTCATAAATAGAGTGAAGCCAAGAAGAAAGCCACAAGACTTCTAGGAGAAGAGGAGGAAGAACCATACACTAGTTTAAAAAGCATGTGCCAGTCTGTTCATCTGAGGAGACTGTTTATGGTAATTGAAGACCCAGGGGTGTCGGGACACCATCACCTGCTAAGTGGGAGTCTAGACTGGAGTTTCTGTCGTAAAGTACAGTGAGTGCAAGATTTTATTTTCCTCTCTTACACTGGTAACTGGCTAAATCTCAATTCTTATTTTAACATAATTTAACACTTTAAATTATCTTGATTTGTGAATGTTAATTATTGAAAGTTGGTTCTGTTTTACTGTGCTTTACTCTTATTTGTGTGTTTATACTGTGTATGTAAATGTTATATCATTTAATGAAATTATACCATTATCATTAAAGTTTTAAATATTATTTACTCTGAGTCTGTATTCAGTGAAGAGAGCTTTATACAGAACGGTCTACCCATATACACCAATTCAGGATATAAAGCTGCCATTTGACATAAGTACAGTTGAGCCCATAGTTACAAGAAGATTTGGGGATAGTGCTCAACTGGAGGGAGACAGGAACAGACCAGGACAGAGACAGAGACATAGACAGAGACGACTTAGAGACAGAGAAACACTGAGAACTCTGAGAAGGATTAGTGTTTGTTCTACTTTTGAACTGAGCAAATTAATGAACCGCCCATTCTATAAAGAAGGGGATTAAAAGCTGAATATGCCTGAATTATCCCTTTCTTTGTGCTTTATTATTGATTATTAAACACATTTTTTTTACTTTTTGGCCTCCTTTGCCTTAATTGTACATGTGCATATAAAACAAATATCCATCCTATCACACTTAACTGTGAATCCTTAAGCATATTGGTAAAGTGAATTCAGAAGGCTTAACATTGTCAGTCCCACTTAATCAAATCCAGGATAACAGGGAAACAAAGCTTATCCCACATGCACGAAACAGAAAGCAGAAAACAAACCTGGACAGTGTGCCAGTCCATATAAGGACCAACTACCACATTTGTATGTGTTCAATTTTGAAGATTTCTACTAGATATACAGTACTTTACTAGAGGATAGCAACTAAAAAAGACTAAAGACTAAAAAAGAACATTTAAGACAGAAAACAGAAAGTGCTTAAATATACCAAATTAAAGAATAGGAGTTTCATCTGCTCAGTGGATATGCATCTGACATTTAAAATATGATTGGAGTAACATGATCTATTTATTAGCTGATAAAATAGGTGAGTTGACTACGTGGTTCTATTTCCTGTAATGTATTTAAGCAACACTAGCTGTTTCTACTGACTTACTCTGGCTTTAAGGCCAGGTGGGTAATTACAGAGCAGAAAAATCTTATGACTCTTGTCTAGGAAGAAAATGAACCTCTCATTCATTCTTTTAGATAGGAATCAGTGTTGTTCATTTTTAAGCCCCATTAAACATTACTTTGTACTTACTAATCTAATGTGCAATTCAGTACAGAGAAAGGATTTGATCACTGTATCTACCATACTTTATCCCTGCCATGAATGAAACATGCTAGTGCTTTTTCAGCCAAAATAAGACATCTGTTAATTTGCTCATCTAGCCTACTGGTTATATACCACTGCCACCAAATCCAAAACATTTGAGAGCTGAGGTCCATCCCTATGTTGGATGCAAAGAAAACATGTATCTAATAAAAAAAGGAATATTTCTTTGCCTCAGTGGTAGCTAATGCTATTGACTAATGAGAGTCAACTTTATTTAAATTGTGTAAAAATAAATTAATCTGCTTTTAAAACTCCCTAATATAGATTGTAGGAGCAGAGGCCTATCCTGACAGCATCAGATTAAATCCATCACACACACACACTCCAGCTGAACAGATTTAGGCCTGCCAGTTAACTTAGAGCATATGACTTTGGAATGTATATCTTTGGAATCGGGGAGGAATGCCTGAGTACCTGGAGGAAAACAGACACGCATAAAAGATAGCAATCATACAATCAGGATGCCTTTTTATTCAGAACATATACTGCTTGTGGATAAATCTGTTTTTGAAGCTATACATCTGTACTTTGATGCTATGGTACCTCATGTTACACCCTAGAGATGAGGATATTTTGCATTTTACTGGAGTTATATATTATGGTATTGGCAAGCAATCACCTCTGTTGATGACAATTCTGCAGCAGAGTTTTTTTTTGTGCTGATCTTACATTATACTGTACATTTTATTTATATAAGTGACTTCAAAGTTTCATTCTAATTAAAACATTACAGATCTGTAAGGCATACAGTAGTACATGGTGAACCAGTGATTAGTGCTATCGATTCATGCAACCAGCATCCTGCCTTTGAATTCCATGCTTTGTTCTTTCTTTTTGTATACTCGCTCGCTTTGCTCGCCAACCCCTGTGTTTGGTTAATTGGATATACAATTTAAATTTTTTTTTCTTTGGAATTGTTTCAATTTCATTATTTGCACTTTTACTTTAAAGCTTCATTAAAAACAATATTTTTTGGAGGCACATTGTGACAACACCACGTATAACTGCCTGTGAGTGAATATTGTTTCTGTTTATCTAATAAATAATCCAACTTTTTCTAATGTTTGTCCCTGTGATTTATTGATTGTCATAGCAAAAGCTATTCTCATGGTAAACTGTAAACATTTTAATACGAATGACATATCACAATCTCATTTGGTGTCTAATGTTATTCGCAGAATATATACATTACCTTTCTTGTCACCTGTTAAAATTTGCATCGCTTCTCCCTGATCATAAATATACACCTGACCGAATTTTGTATTCTTTGAAATTAAACTTGTCGTTGCTTTAACTGTTGTGGGACCACAGATTCTTATAGTGTATGGTCCATTATTGTGAAAATCCACGTTTTGTGCATTGAATGATGCGAAAGCGAAAAGACTTCGTTGTCTACTCTTTGCCTTTTATTTCTGACCTCGATTTGTCCTGCTATTTTTTCAATTACACCTGGTTCTGATGATTAATCACCTTTTATTTGCAGTAATGCGATCTTTATTAACTTTTCTTTGATAGTGTAGCGACTGACGCGATAAAGTGTCACAAAAGTTTTACTTGAACAATCGCCGACTTCGTAACACCAAGCACAACTGTCTAGCACCCTCTCCAACCCCTCCTTCCCCGGGTCTTGCCCCCCCTCCCTCCCCACCGCATCAATCAATACCCCGCTATCAGTCTTCCGTGCTGTACTCTGCCCTCCCTCAATTGGAACTAACAGTCACTTAAAACCAAAAAGACTTCAGCTTGGCTGGGACGCTAAAATACTTTCAAATTTTACTGCTTTCATATTCTGTACCTTTCTCTGCATGTGTATCGCGCCATCATTTGTTTGAGCCTTTCGAATTCCACTGCTTTCATAATCTCTTATCTGACTTTTTTTCTCTCCAACGCCTTTGGGTCTCTATTCTCCGTATTGTCCTTATATGCTTTATATGTGCTGAGAGCACAGGATCTGTGTGTGCTATGTGCCTTTACACGACTGAGTGTTTTTTGATGGGTGTGCTCTTATATGATATCTTTTATAAGTAGGGCGTGCCTTGCAAGAATCTCATGTTCTATATCAAAGCGAGATGGCCCTGGGACAATCTCTTGGCACCAAGTTTCATGTTTACGGTCCCCGCGAGACGCTCCATGGCCAGTCTCTTTTGTCTCGCGGGTCTTTTAAATGTCTTCCGAGAACTTCCGAGAAGATCACGTCTTGTCGCCCTGCTTTTCCTTTCCAGTATTTTTTTTTTATAATAGAGAGATTTGAACATTCTCCCCATGTCTTTGTGGGATTTTTCCTGTTTTCTCTGGTCTTTCACCCACAAATCCAAAGATATTGATGGGTCCAAATAATTACTGACATACTAAAATAGGCAAAAGTTTAGCAATTGTCCTGCATGCTTAATAAACTGAGAAATAGCCATCTAGATCATATGTCTTTCTGTGGATCTTACTGTACTGTAAGATTTTCTTTTTGTGTCTTCAGATGTTACAGCACATTTTCTACCAGCTGTATTAATGCAGGGCAAAGTAGCATTTTTTTCTTGTTCAGTTAAGTCTCTGGTTCTCAGGTTTTGAAATTTAAAATGATAAAGCATATGATATCAGAAATAAAGTGTTACTATCCTTTTGTATTGCCTATTTATATCTCAAATTGCCAGGCTTTTCAAACTGGTGATTCTATTATCATTTTTTAGGGCCCCTATATGGTCTGAAATTATAGTTATTAGACAGCTTACTGTACATGTTAGTTCAGGAAAATTGCATTTTTATTCTTTAGATTGTGTATTAAGAGAAAAGTCTTTTGACAAAGCAATGCTTCTTTGAATTCAAGAAAGCATCTGACCCAAAGGTCACTGCATGATGCACCCTACTGCTCAGCACATTATCCACAGTAAATGTCATGTTCAGATGAAGATAGTCCATTGAAGGTTTACACTCTTCTTCTTAAAGTATGAGATGGAGATGAACTGCAATGTTTCTGTCAGCTGAAATAGCTGAGATAACATACTTTGCAAGTTGGCAAAGTCTGGGTTGATTATTTCATGGTAGCTGACATTACGCGACACCGACTTGCATCTTACAAAATGCGCTACAAGTTGATCTTTAATATCTTTTAAATTATACGGCTGTCTAAGACTCTCTCCCAGTTCCCTTTACAGACATTGAAAAAGCCAGACTTCCTAAATCAGTGACAGCTGATTCTGCAGCCAGGCGAATCAGAGAAAAAGGAACCTTCCTGTCTGCAAGATGAGCTTTACATGAATTTTATGTGCTATCTCGTAAAGTTTGTGTTATTTAGTGACACTTCAGTTGTGACCTGAGTCTCTCTGTTCATCTGGCACTGACATGAGTTGGACTCATACCTTTCAGAACAGAAGGGATTCCTCCATCAAATGAGTTTATGAAATTCTTTTTAAAATTTTACTTAAACATGTCATGTTTTATGTGTAAACATAAAAGCACATTTTTCACTTTTGTTGGATCCTGATTTCTCTCAGCAGTCAAAAGAACAAATGGCAGAGTTAAGTGTCAAATATTCATCATGTGTTCAATTTATTGAAAAAAAAGATACTCTGGCCAAGAGTGGCATGGTGGCACAGAGGTTAGTACTGCTGCTTTACACTTCCATGAGGCTCAGTTTAAATCCTGGCCCCCTGACTCTGTGGATTGACTGTGATGTGATTTATTTTTTTATTGCTATATGTTTCATTGACATTTAGTATGCTCATTGTTAAGTGTTGTTTGAAAGGTGCTGTATAACTTAAGGATAATCAAATCCAAAAGAGAAAAAAGTGAAGTAAAAACAGATTTTTTGTGATTGATTATTCAATGAATATTTGTAAATATTTGCATAGATTACTAAAATCTTACAGACTACAAGCCAATAAAAGTTTTAACCTGGACAACATGATTTTGATTATTAAAACTTAATGGTCTGCTTCTTTCTTGGGTCAGCAGTTTGTTCAATAGAAAATGAATGCTGTTTGCTACACATTTGTGCTATTTCCATGAGAGGTCACCTAGTGCACCACTTATGTGTTTATAAATGTTTGTTTATTTGAAATTTTAATTCCAATGTAATTGCAATTTTATTTAAGTGAAAGTACCCCTATATAATATATGGGGTTGTTGTAACAGTCTTTGTGAAGACCCTTGTATTTTGTATGTGCAGATTGCTTGTAAAAAAGATGTACTTGAATAAAATTAAGATATTCACCACTTCCCACAGGTACTGAAAACATAACTTTTAGGCATATCCCTCTCCTCCAATGTCTGGAATATTCCTTGTAGATATGGACCTTTTATTTTCATAAGATATTTCAGCAGTTGAAAACTCAAATATATTTTGTTGTTTACAATTAGAAATAAGTTAATGGAGATGTCAGAGTACCACAGTGGCCAGGGTTGGTACCTAAACACGTTGGATGCTGCCGGAAATGGCCCGGCCCTGTGCAATGCATAATTTGATTAAGATGAGATGAAACATCAGTCCATTGCAGTGCACACCCTCACACCCTGGGTCAATTTAGAGCCACCAGTTAATCTATCATGCATTGTTATTTGTGAGAACACTGAGAAGATCAAGAAGAACAAACTCATTGTTAGGGAAGACTAATTGACCCAGGACTCTAGAGCTTTGCTTCAGTGCTACTGTCATCTGTACTTCACAAGTAAAATCAACTGTTTTCCTCTGCCTCCTGCATGTATGGAAAAGAATGGCCTATAAGTATATGGCACACCTGTTCTGTCAAGAATTTTTTTTTTTAATTGATGAAATGTAAACATTTTTTTAACAAATATAATTTTAATGATGGGGTATCAAACTCATGTTCCAAAGGACTGCAATGGCTCCAGATTTTCATTCCTGCCAAGTTCCCAATACAGTTAATTAACCAATTACTGCTGCTAATGGAAGATAGTCTATTCTCTTAATTTTATCTGTCGTGGTTTTTAAAATTCAGAACCCTTAATTGCATCCTTTCCCCTTTACCAGCAGCCATTTTATTGACAATAAACAAGTCAACAGATGACCAAGTCATGTGACCTCTTTTCCATGTACTGTATGTTTCCATCATGCAAAAAAAAAATCAGCAATTTTGAAAATGTCTGGTATGGCAGGATAAGAGAATTAAAACAGAAAAAATTGACTAAATAAGAAGTTGGTTGGTGTGGAAATGGTAACAGAGTTTGCGATTCATGTGTGAGGTAGTAGATGGTCATCTGTTGGATTACTTTGTATTTCATCTTTATTGGCTACTGATTATAGGAAAAAACAAACCAGTTAAAGGTTCTGTATATTAAAAAGCAAGTCAATTAAAATTAAGGCAAAAGAAGTGCATTCTATTAACTGCGGGAGTTGGTTACTAATTAAGAAAGTGGCTAAAAGGAAAACCTGCATCTGCAGTGGCCCTCTAGGATATAGAATTGACACCCAAATTGTAATGTTTGATAGTGTTAATAACATAGCCAATTAGTGATATTCTGTGTGTATTTTGGGCCACTTAGGAAATGAACATTTTCGAGGAATAAGACAATGATTAAAATTCAAGAAACATGTATATCAAAATGGACACAAACCTTCTGAAGTGTTATAATGTATACGTATATGGTGAACTCCCCTTTAAAAATAGGAGTTGATTTTATATTGAACCTTTATGTATATGAACCTTTATATATATATATATATATATATATATATATATATA
>JANRMT010062849.1:14160873-14234359 GCA_026402145.1 Polypterus bichir lapradei
TCTATCTATCTATCTATCTATCTATCTATCTATCTATCTATCTATCTGGCTGTAGTAAAATACTTACCTAAACAAATGGAGACTGTGTAAACTTTTTATGTACAATGCCTAGAATGAAATTCAAACCCAGGACTCTTTAGCTATGAAGCAGCAACACTAGTCCTGTAACAGAATACCAGATAGTTAAAAATGTATTAATTGGGAAAAATCACTGTATGACCAATACAATTTAAAAACTTTCCTTTTTATGGTTCTGTATGTGTGCCATGCAATAGCCTTGTCTAGTCTGGTTGGTTACTGGTGCTGCTTGACTGGGCTTGGATTATTATGACTATATAAATTAAATAAGCAAGTGAGGTACAGGAAGGAATATGCAGGTAATGGTGAACATATTTGATTATTGATCAAGCTTAGTGATAGTCTTTAACAATAACATATCAATAAGCTACTATAAAGTGTAACTACCAAATAAAAGACTGCAGGACTGTTTTGTTATCAAAAGGTTATTTCTGATTTTAAAGCAAGAAGCATGATATCATACAAAGTATGTATTGTATATTGTGTCTAAAAGTGACATTCAGTAAGGGCTTCAGTAATGAATTCTGGTTAAATTGCTGGTTTTTCTTGTAGAACACTGTCTAAGGTGTTGTTTGTATATTTGCTCCACTATGAATTCATTTGTTTGTTTGTTTTTGGTCTCCCTGGACACAAAGATTTTCATTTTTTAATTTGTGGGATATAGCAGTCAGACAAGCAAAAAATATTTCCTTATTGAGTGGTAAATCTCTACTCTGTTTTGATTAAGGTCTGCTAAGATTCATTATCGATAATATTACCTGAAATGCATCAAAACCTATTTCAAAGGATGGAATCAAAGTCATCCTGAACAGAGGTATCTGCTAACCACTTCCAGCCCACATTCACCACTAATTAGGGTCTGCCCTGCTTACATTCTCACTATCTTCTGGAGGGGTTTGTAGCTGGAAGCTGTGACTTCTTCTCCTCCATTGAAGTGAATATCCACATTCCATAATGCAGTTTTCTTTCCCAAAGTCCAATCTGTCTGCATTTGGCCTGTATATGCTTGTCAGGAGTCACCTAAGTCTTTGAATGGTGAGCCTAAAATGTGCTCTGTACATCTTCTTCGTGTCAAACCTATCCATCCTCTATGGATTAACTTGTCTCTAGCCACTTGCCTTCAAATACCATTGCAAGGTTAGGCTACTGGGTTGCTTTGCAGTGTTGTTCTATCTAATTCCTTTATTAAACTATTATGTGAGTCACAATTTGGATTGATCTTTGTCCAAAAGTTCATATCTTTGGTACACATTGATAAACATTGATCCAAGAGCTCCTTGTTCTTATAAGCCCCTGTGTTTCATTTAGAATTCATATATTTGTCTATTCTGCCTCCTAAAAATACCCATTTTAAATCAATGTAATAGATTTACTCTTTACCAGTCATTCCACATTAAATCTATTTTGAAGGTAAGCTAGTCTAGTGAGCTGAACTAATACCCATTTGACCATAAAAGTTTGAATTGTAGCCACAATTATTAAGTTCAACTGTTAACATTTATAATTTTTTAACATGCATTTTTGAGAAGATTTTCATTGTGATACATGACACTTGCAGAAATGGGCAATAACTGTATGCCAATGAAGCATGATTCTGCATAGCCTGTCACATTAAACAGTAAAATTTAGAAATATGAATATACTTCTACTATTTGCACTTAAAATGCAGGAGCGTATTAGTTTTCATCCTAGTCAAGCTTCAAATTCAAATTGCATGGCTGCACAGTGTCTAGTAATGAATAGCATCTGCCGACATCGTTTCACATGCAGCAGGCTGAAGTGTTTCTGTGGTGATTTGTGATGCCAGCCCCAATCAGACTTCCAGTATCCAAATGTAGCCTTGTGGGAATTTTGAAAAGACATTTCTTCTCTACTGTTATCATTAACTTTGGTGCTCAATGGTGACCAGACAGTTTTTGGCTTTGAAATCAAGTGCTTACTTTAAACTATGATTTTTGGTCTTATTTTGGGAGGATGAATGCATTTTAGAAACTAGAATAAAACATTAAAGTGAGAGTCATTGGAGAAGGTCATCAAACTGCAGTGTTGTTCATTTGATTTTGATTTGTGCTTTTGGAGATAACAAACCTCTCAAGAGTACTCATCTATTGAATTTTACCCAGTTTTTTAAGTTTCTTTCCTCCCACTTCCTGCAGATTGATTAAGTAATCAAGTGAGTCAATGGTCTTTCGAATGGGCAAGCAACATAAAAAAGGCTGAACCTATTGGACACAACAATTTGGAAATGCATGCCATAAAACAAAAACAAAGGTCTAGAGTTTTCCAAAACGGAAATGTTTACAATATTTTTTAAATCTAGGTAGTGTTTTAAACATGACAATAAAATGAATGAAAGAGAATTGAACTTAAAAGTAGGGCTACTGTTCAATTAAAGATTTTTATTGCAAGTTATCAGATTTCTTTTAAGCATGACATTTTTCTATAAAGCAGAAATAACATTGTGATTAATTTCTAATGCAAAAGTTTTAATAATTACTTGCATATGCATATTTAATTATTCCATTTAGTTTATTAGACTGTTTTCTGTAACAGAAAGAATACCCAACAACCATGAAACTTCCACTCCTAGGGGATTGCTATAATATTTTAGAAAATGAATATGTATGGTTTGAACTACTATGTTGGAAGAAAGCATACCAAAAGCAGTAACAATTAAACAAACCATTAAATATTAAAAAGCAAATGTAAAGTCATGATTCAGCTTTTGTGCACAATTAGCACTGTTATAGCTCAGATTGTGCTTATCTATGTGATTCACATGACTCACCTAGAGAGGAGATGTCATTAGTTAGATTGAAAATGTATATAGATTAGGCTTTGAAAATAGCAAAAGACAGAATGAAAAAAGGGTAGGGTTGTTTATTTAGATGTCTTAACTTGCACATTGTCATAGAATGTACCTTTAATGAATCTATATTAGAAAATGTAAAACCATACCTAATGTGACTGTTTGTGCAGCACAACTTCTTGTCCAAGCTTAGCTCTTGTCACATCTGGATTACTGCAACGCACTACTAGCAGGAGGACTTACATGTGCCATCTAGCCCCTTCAGATGGTCCAAAATGTAGAGGCCCATCTTGTATTAAACCAGCCAAGATTTGTGCAGGTCACTTCTCTCTTCAGGTTGCCTCATTGGCTTCCTCTAGCAGCACATATTAAGTTTAAATCCTTGCTGCTTGCCTACACAGTAGTCAATGGGTCACAACCTGTGTATATGGAGAGGTACTATACTCCTTCTTGCCAGCCCAGGTTGGCTAGTGAACAGCGCCTGGTGATGCCTTATCTGCGTGGTATCAAATCTTAATCCAGACTCTTTATTTGTAGCTCCTACTTGGTGGAATCTGCTCCCCAACTCCATCTGAATTGCTAAATCCCTCAGTGTTTTTAAGAAAATTGTTTTTTCTTCTGTGGATATCTGTGATATTTTTAATTGATTATTTTTGTTATGCTAGCTTTATAGCTCTTCACTTGTGGTTATCAATTTTTGCATCCTGTCCTGCTACACTTGTTTAAAACAGCACCTAGACTTGTGTTACTCATTTATGTTGGATAAAAGTGTCTGTTAAGCAAATAAATGTACATATACAATGATCCCCCGCCTATCACTGAAGTTACGTTCCATACCCATCAACGATAGGTGAAAATCCGCGATATAGAAAGTTACGCGATACTCAGAGAACTGAGATGCGTCGGTGACCCATGCTTGCTGTTCTTGCGAGATTACACCATGTTAGCAGCAGCCAATCAGAGCCCAAGAGAATGAAAATCCCGCTCTGAATGGTTGAGTCTGCTCTTTCAGCCAATAACGGGCCTTGTAAGAAATCATCTGGATACTGTAACGCGAAACTCTTTGTCTACCGTAGTGACTGCTGAAAACCGTATGCTTTGTTATGAATTGGCTGCAAAGTACACTAGAGGTAGGGTGTACTTATTGAATTTTTCTTTGATATAGTGGGGGTGGGATCACTGTAAAATAAAAATGGATGGAAATATTAGCATGATCAATTTGCAGTGATTGTTGTTGCCTAGTTTTACTGGTTACAGTATAATAGGCTAAAGTAGGCTACAGTAAGTAATACACAATTAATTAAACAACAACAACATACCATGTCTGCTTTGGGGAAAGTGTGAGTGAGGTATAAGGAACCATGCAATTCCCACTCTGTGTCATCTTGTATTTAGTTGCTCAGACATGGGAATCACCTTCACTGTGCAGTTTAAGGTCAGATATCCCTCCATGGGCAATTGAAAAAGCTCAAGGGCAAGCACACTCATTAACAGGGACACAGCTGACTCACTAAAATTGTCTTCCACACACCTATACTGTACCCCAACAGCACTGCAAGTAACGCCTTGTTCAGGATGTTCCACCATATGTTGGGATGTGAGTTTTTTTTTTTTTAATTTTAGGGACTTTGTAATTTTAGTAGGTCAATGGGGCAACTGTTTATGTTTGCACAAGATTTAGGTTTCCTTTTCTTTGGGGTGCCAGTTGTACTGTAAGTAAGAGGTCAGTTACAGGTTTCTCAAGCCCATATTTAGTTTCCTTTTTCTTTCACGTTTATTTTTCTAATTTAAGTGCTACTTCTTCCTTTTACATTGTTACACTCAAGTTCATGAGAAATACTGGGAAAAACTCCAGGCTTTGAGTCCCTTATGGTTTCTAAAAAGGATATGTGACCTGTTGAGTGGGATCTATACACCCAACTAACTGTCAAGGATGAATAATATGGGCAAAAAACTTTTTGTTTGCTCAATTGGAAAAATAAACAATGCAAAAGACCAGTAAAAATGTATGACAAAGCAGAAATCAGAAGGAAAGTAACAAAACTCTACAGCCTTGCTAGGCCTAACTAATTACATCAATCTACTCGCTTACTACACCATTGAGTTGCTACCAAAACCTCCATTGTTTAATGTCCAGTACCCCTCTCTCTCTATCTATATACTGCCCTGTTTTCCACCCACAAATTTAGCCTTTGCTGTTGATTCCCCTGCTAACTCCAGTCTTATATACTAAGTGAGGAGAAGGAGGCTTTATGTTTTAGGCAGGGTTTTTTTTTTTTTTGATAATCCCAGGGACTGCTTCTAAGGTCTGGAATGCTTAATTAAAAACCTGGAGTTGTCCTTGCAGAGTTTTCCTGCACTTCTACAGCCCAACTATTATTTAAAGTTACAAATAACCCTATTTTAACCTGTCATCCCCAATATAGAACAGGCAACCCCCCTACCCCAGGTTGCTGCCAGTTGCACCCCACTGTCATTTACCAGATTTCATGCCCCAGGAATAACCATTTCTGTGGCACATATTACTAAAATTGAGAATGACACTCTCAACTGGTATTCCATTCTTGACTCTTATGTTATAACGAAGTTCCAATTTGCCAGGCTCTATACTTTTCAAACTATCTTCATGTAATGGCCTGTAAAAAGAAGCAACTCGACACACGTAGAAAAAGGTTTGGGACAGCCAACCATATAATATTCCTAGCTGCAAAGGATTCTTTTAAGTTTAGTCAATGATGTTGACAGTACGGAGTCCAAAACAGAACTGGTGAAGGTTTGAAAAGATGGCGGTTTTAAATGGTCAGACAGGAAGTGATTTATGTTGACAGGAAGTGATGTAGGTTGACCGGAAGTGATGTTTCTCTGACATCAGCCTGGGAGCCGGGACCGGAAGTAACAATCTTCTGGGCGCCGGAACTGGAAGTGACGTTCTTCTAGGTGCCGGAACTGGAAGTGACGTCGTTCTAGGCACCAGAACTGGAAGTGACGTTCTTCTAGGCGCCGGAACTGGAAGTGACGTTCTTGACTCAGATAGGTTTTCCTGCGGCTGGTCTGTAGAGATAGCAGGAGAAGGTTTAATGCACCCCGCCCTCCCCTGGCCTGGCGTGGAATTACCTTTACTTGGTCCACACAACGTCCTCCTATTCGCACGTGTGTGACATGGCCCCCCCTCAGCCCAGACCCGTCGGGTCGGGCGTACCGGTCCGAGAAGTCGTGGCATCTGGAAAGGGCATCGGCATTGGCTTGCAGAACACCCCGGCGATAAACGACCGACTACTTATACGGCTGTAGATCCAAAAACCACCTCGTGATCCGCGGATTGGACTCTCTGTGCAAGGCCATCCACTGTAAGGGTGCTTGGTCCGTCACAAGAGTGAATTCACGTCCCAAGAGGTAGTATCTCAGCTGAGTAATCACCCATTTAATAGCCAAAGCCTCCCGCTCCATTGCCGCATACCTAGTTTCCCAATCCAACAGTTTCCGGCTCAGGTACATAATGGGGTGTTCAACTCCATCGATGCTCTGGCTCAGCACGGCTCCAAGACCTGTGTCCGAAGCATCCGTCTGGAGAATGAAAGGTAAAGAGAAATCTGGTGCCTTTAATATAGGAGCTGACGTAAGGGCCAATTTCAAGTCACTGAATGCAGCCTCTGATATCTCATCCCATACCACATTATTAGGTCGACCCTTCTTTGTGAGGTTTGTCAAGGGCATAGCTCTCTCAGAAAACCGGGGTAAAAACCGACGATAGTAACCCGCTAAGCCTAGAAATGCCTGAACTTGCCTCTTGGTTATCGGACGGGGCCAATTTACAATGGCATCTATTTTAGAACACTGTGGTCTCACCATACCCCGGCCCACTAGATAGCCTAAATATTTGGCCTCGACCAACCCAAAGTAACATTTTTTCGGGTTGATACGAAGCCCAGCTTCTGCCAGTGTCCACAATACAGCTTCAACCTGTAGTATGTGTTCCTCCCAGGTGTTGGAATAGATGACAATGTCATCCAAGTAGGCAGCACTATATGAATTATGAGGATGAAGCACTTTATCCACCAGATGTTGGAAGGTCGCAGGTGCCCCATGTAATCCAAATGGGAGGACACGATACTGCCAGTGACCGCTAGGGGTGCTGAACGCTGTCTTTTCCTTAGCGGAGTCCGTTAAGGGAACCTGCCAGTACCCCTTAGTCATATCTAAAGTAGTCAAAAATTTGTCATGTCCTAGCCGGTCGAGGAGGTCATCCACTCGCGGCATTGGATAGGCGTCAAATTGGGAGACTTGGTTAAGCCGATGGAAGTCATTGCAAAATCTGCAACTTCCATCGGGTTTACTGACCATAACAATAGGACTGGACCAGGGACTATAACTTTCCTCAATCACACCTAGCTCCAGCATTCGTCTGATCTCCAACTCCACTTCAGCCTTTTTTGCCTCGGGAATTCTGTATGGGCGTTCTCGGACTATAACCCCAGGTTTCGTCACAATGTCATGTGCAACCAGGGAGGTCCGACCTGGCTTTTCACTGACTACCTCAGGGACAGACAGGATAACTGCTTTGAGCTCCTGACGTTGTTGGCGAGTCAAATTATCTCCGAAATTAAGGTGTAATTGATGAGCGAAGAGAGAGCGGAGATGTCCGGAGGAGGGTTCGGGATCCCTGTCCTTCCACGGTTTCAGCAGATTGATATGATAAATCCGCTCACTGGGTTGATGATTTGGTTGTTTCACCAAATAGTCGACCAGCCCCTTCCTCTCCTTAATTTCATAAGTGCCTTGCCAATGAGCCAATAATTTGGAATGAGAGGTAGGAACTAAAACCATGACACGGTCTCCTGGGCGGAATTCCCGCAGAGACGTACCCCGGTTATAGCATCGGGCCTGAGCTGCTTGCGCCTTTTCCATATGTGTTTTTAATATGGGTCTAATTTTCTCAAATCTATCGCGTAACTGTGTGATATACTCTAATATATTTGTTGACGGGAGGGCCTCTTCCTCCCATCCTTCTTTTAGAACATCTAATATGCCTCGGGGTTGTCGTCCATATAGCAGTTCAAAGGGTGAGAACCCCGTGGAGGCTTGTGGAACTTCCCGATATACAAAAAGGACGAGGGGGAGGAGCTGATCCCAGTTCCTTCCATCCTCATTGACTACTTTACGCAACATCTGTTTGAGAGTTTAATTAAACCTCTCTACAAGACCATTGGTTAGAGGATGATATACCGTGGTCTTTAAGTGTTTTATTTGAAGTAGCTTGGCAGTATCCCTGAACGTCTGCGAGGTGAAAGGAGTCCCTTGATCCATCAGGATTTCTTTAGGGATTCCGACACGCGCAAATACACCAACTAATTCCCATGCGATAGCTTTTGAAGTAGCTGAGCGCAGCAGAACAGCCTCTGGAAACCGGGTAGCATAATCTACTACTACCATTATATATTTATGACCTCTGGCTGAGGGTTCTAGGGGTCCCACCAGGTCGACCCCAATACGTTCAAAAGGGATATCTATTAAGGGTAAGGGAATTAGAGGAGCACGGTCCCTCCTAGGAATTTGCCTCAATTGACATTCCGGACAGGATGTACAAAAGCGGCGAACCTCCTCGTTAATTCCGGGCCAAAAAAATCGGAGCTTAATTCTCTCAAGTGTTTTTTCGGGACCCAAATGGGCTCCCAGCAGATGGGTATGTGCTAGCTCACAGACCTGTCGCCGGTAAGTCCGTGGTACTAACAACAGTGACCTCATCTGTCCCTCATGTTGTGCCATCCGGTATAACAGATCATTATTAAGCACAAAGTGAGGACCCTGTGGCATTGGATGCGAGGTGCGTTGGCCGTCTATTAGAACAACTGCATTCTTTGCAAATTTAAGGGAGTCTTCATTCCATTGCTCCCTTTTAAATGAAGCCGGCGTCTGCCTGAATTGAAACTGCAGATGTGATAGAGGATCGGATTCGACGTGAAGGGGCGGGTTTTCGTACCGAGCCGTCGTAGCGCTTGCTGATGACGTCTTGGGTTGCAACGTCCCTGGTGTTTCATTGTCATCACCATAGGCCGATGTCCGCTCCTCTGCCGGCTGTAAACACGGAGTGGAGGAAGTTGAGGGCGCAGAATCAGCGTCCGTGACTAGACCTAGTGATCGAGGAGAAGTGCCTGTATCACCGCTATTTATGTTGACCCAATCTCTTCCTAGTATCACGGGAAAAGGAGGATTATCCATCACAGCCACCATTAACTTTTTGACTATGCCGTCCTGACAGATGTAGCAGTTGGCGGATCGATAATATCGAACATCCCTGTGAATACAGGTAATGCAGGTCTTATTCTTACACCATTGTCACGGTAATATCAAATGGCAAGCAACAATGGAAATGTTACTGCCGGAATCAAATAAAGAGATTACTTTAATTCCATTAACTAGCACTTCTCCCGTATGCAAACAAGCCAGGGGATTAGCGGGAGCGCACCGTGCCTCCTCCCACATTACTCCGCAGACCCCTTTTTTGCTTCGCAGGGCCTGCTGGCGCGTCTCAGGGTCCACCCGAATATGCTTTGTATTATAGCTGCGGGACTCTGTATTAGGGACGCAAGCACGCCCGAGTTCACCCGAGTCCCATTCTGACCCTCCCAAGCCGGTTTCCGCCTTTAGGTGATCTATTATCTCAATTAGTGAGATAATATCAGTATATTCCCAGGCCGGCTGGGCGATTTTCCCGGGTAGGCTTCGGAGCAACAAAGCGCATGCCACCTGCTCCGCTATTTGGTGACTGGAATTTTCATGGGATTTTAGCCAATCCACCACTTTAGCCCATAAAGCCACGGCCTGTTTCCTGGTTGCCTTAGCGTGGTTAAATGTCCAGGCCATTATGTTTCTCACCTGCCAGCCTGGGTTTCTCCCACCTTTATTAAAGGGCTTGCCCTTCGTGGGATATGATAGGGCAGTTCCCAGACCCAGGAGGCCATAATAAGAACCCAAGGCGTCCCCTGATGCACTTGGCTCTAGTCTGTGGTTCCCGGGGCTATTTTTCCCCAGACCTTTAAAAGGATGATGGGTCAAAGCATACTCAAGCTTTCCCCGACACGCCCCAACTGACGCCCACTCGGCAACTCAGGAGCGGTACTTACCCATCTGATAGTTTGTTAGATTATGAGCGTGTGTCGAGCCTAGGTTGAGGTTTATCCTCCGTTCCCTCCTGGAGGCTATCATCCTGCCGACTACGCCACTGTAAAAAGAAGCAACTCGACACATGTAGAAAAAGGTTTGGGGCAGCCACCCGTATAATATTCCTAGCTGCAAAGGATTCTTTTAAGTTTAGTCAATGATGTTGACAGTACGGAGTCCAAAACAGAACTGGTGAAGGTTTGAAAAGATGGCGGTTTTAAATGGTCAGACAGGAAGTGATGTATGTTGACAGGAAGTGATGTAGGTTGACCGGAGGTGATGTTTCTCTGACATCAGCCTGGGAGCTGGGACTGGAAGTGACAATCTTCTGGGCGGCGGAGCTGGAAGTGACGTTCTTCTAGGCGCCGGAACTGGAAGTGACGTTCTTGACTCAGATAGGTTTTCCCGCGGCTGGTCTGTAGAGATAGCAGGAGAAGGTTTAATGCACCCTGCCCTCCCCTGGCCTGGCGTGGAATTACCTTTACTTGGTCCACACAACGTCCTCCTATTCGCACATGTGTGACAGGCCACATAAGAAGTTATCTGTTTAGAAGGAGCACATCACCATTGAATCTGTTATCAATACCTCTAATGTGGGTACCTGTTTTATACTTTGAAAGGGCTTGTTTACCCCATGATATGTTGAGCAAACTGTGACAAACAGATGTGCATAGAGTTAATTTACAAATTCAGACACTATCATCCTATTACCCATCAGATGCATGAACAGCATCTTTGAACTGAAGGACAGAGGAGATTTTTCTGAATAATAAGCTCCAGTTTGGCAAAACCACAGAGAAGGAGTGGAGCTTGACTTTGCTGTTCGTGTCAAGTTGAATGGCTTAAAACACACACTTCTTTTGTGTTCGCTAGATAATTAGCCTGCATCTGTTACAAAAGCAAGGTCAAAATGAAGTAAATAATAGCTTACTGTACTTAATGTTGTTAGAAAAAATAACACTCTTTCTTCACCGACTTGCATAAATCCACAATATGGCATATCTGGCAGGAGGTACAGAAGAATTCATGATGCAAGCATTATTACCAATGGTCATATTCACCAACATCTGTTAGGACTACAGGAAGCTGCAACTGTAATGTACAGCTTTACATTAACTATAAATTATAGTTTAAATGTACCTTGTCAGCCGTTTCTTTTCCTTTATGGAGTGGTGCATGACAGTCGGATTCTAGCTCTGGTGCATGAAGTGCCAGCCGGCTCTGTCTCTTCTGCTCATTTACCCTCTCAGCATGTCTCAGTAAATGCTTGCGGCAGTCTTTGCTTCAGGCAAAACATGTTGTAGCGGTAAGTCATTGGCTTTAACCAGAGTGAATACCAGACAATGCAGTTGGTTACAAAAAACTCTTTCTTTCTTTGAGATTAATACAGCATGTCATACATTTTGGTTGCAAGTGCATATGTTATTAAATAGCTCTTTGTGTATATTTTACTTGCCTCGTTGATGCAATGTTCAGCTAGATTTCTCCTCAGTTTGTAAAGCAATGCTTTTGCTTTGGTGGCAAATTGAAATGGTTTATAAAGTGCTTTGTAAAAATGATCCATAATGGGAAAGGTGCTATATAATATCAAAATGAATCAATTAAGTGAGGTTAATCTAGATGCATGACATTTGGCAACATATCTTCATGGGGTCATGACTTGTCTATAATTACTAGCAGTAGAATAGCCTCGCCTACCACCCTTGATCCCGCATCTTAGATGTTGGTTTTCACAACACATTCTCCTTTACCACAGTTGCTGTTAATGCATCAAATATCGGAGCCAGGTTATTATCTCTGTCTACCAATACCTAGAATAATACTTTCGATGAATTTCAGTTCAGTCAATTAAAGAAACTGTGTAAAAGCAGATGTTGTGTTCTTGGTTAATGTCCAGTTTTGTTCTCTTGTTTGCCATAGAAGCCTAAGTGCTGACTTAACATTACACACTGTTAACACTTTCCAGCAGGCTGTTGCCAAACAACACTGAGACTTCCATCAGATTCATCTATATCTGGGAAAGGTGCTTTATATCCCATAAAACATCCTTCTTAGCCCTCTTCCATACTTCAGCAGTGTTCCCAAGTTTTCAGAAGTGACTCTACAAATTTTAAAGTAGAAGTTATGGGAGATTTTTAAGCATGATTTAGGAATCCCTTTCCTTTATAAATCTAAAGCCATTCCTTTTGTATGCTTTTTCATATATACAGTATATAGCCTGATTAAGACATCTGAGATTTATTGTACATCCCCCTGCTTCAGTCACATATTAAGTACAAATGCACTACATAACAACTCCATCTAGTTTAAGAGTATCTTATATATATATGTCTACACACGCGTGGAAGTGTGTGTGTCTGTCTGGCCCAGAAGTGAGAGGTGGAGTCGGGGTAAGGGCTCCACCTCCGAGGAAACAGAAAACTCACTTAGCCTCTAATAACACAAGCAAGGCCAGCAAGTCAGCAAAATGAAACCTCAGAAGAAAGACAAAGTCGCTTAGCCACTAACATTTGCAAAACAGTATCCCTTTTACTTTTTCTCCCGCCGCTAATACACAAACGAGGCGAGCACATCTGCAAAGCAAAACCTCTGAAGAAAGACAAATTCTCTTAGCCGCATATATCAGCAAAATGGTATCCCTTTTACTTTTCCTCTCATTGCTAATGCACAAGTGATGCGAGCATGTCGGCAAAATGAATCCGTCTACATTTCAGTTTTTGTCTGACGATTTCAATAGTTTCTAGGACACAGCACGGGCTTACGCAGCCAGTTTGTTCATAATTATTTAGTTAAGTGAGTAACAGCCCAGAACAATTGTGGTTATCATTGCCTGCCTTGCAAATCTAGGTTCAGTTATTGGTCTAGTTATTGTCTGTGTGTAATAGCCATACATTACCCATCTCTGGGCATGACTAAGCCATCAGGTTTGTAAATAAAACCTATCCACTGCCCCTACCCTCTGCACTGCAGGCTAGCTCGTGTTTGGAGGATGGAAAGCCATCTTGAGAAAATATACCTGCAGCACTTACATGGAAACATTTACTTATTTGCATATGCACTCTTACTTCTGTTTGTGTTTGCATTTCGTTTGCACCTCAGTGTTATTGTTTATTGTTGTGTATTCTTGTTTGTTCCTGTAGGACTTGCAGAATAAGATTTTCTTTGTACTGAGTGCATATGAAGTTGAAGTTGATGTGTCTTAGCCATGCTCTATGTGATCTTGTTGGTACCTTTGCCCCTGGAAACCTGTTGCCAGCTGGGTATTCACTCTCAAAATTTCTCTGTAAAAAAATTCATTTTTACCCCCTAAGACATCCCTTAAATTCTGTTTTTGTTTGCATAAGGATACATAAAGTCAGTCAGCCAATGTGGATGATCCCTATTGGGATACAGAGGAGCACAATAAAACAACCTTAAGTGACTGAAGAATGCAAAAGCAGTCAATCTGAGATGCCTATAATTTCATCCTTTTTTTATTTATGGACCACAAATGTTTCTCTTAACTGTTCACACTTCTGCAGTGAAGAATCTGTCCAAGCTAAATAAAAAATGCTTAACTTTTTGTTATTTTATATTTAATGTGCAACTATTAAAATTGAGGCAATTAGTTAAATAATGTGAAATACTTTAAATATCAATTTTATTAAAATGTCATTTTCTAAGGACTGCTTTTAGCTTTGTCTACTGATTGCTGTTTTACTTGTAATGCCTACTTCACAATATAGCCTGTGTGCAGGCAAAATCTGCTACTCAGCATAAAAACTTAATGAGCAGTCCAAATTCTGGATAGTAAAGTCAGGTGAAATATGATGCTTAGTTATATCTGTTATGGTTAATTATCTGTTTAATATTAAAGTGCTGCCATTCCAGTCCTTTCATATGTACTGAGTTGCATTGTTCAAATATTAGATCATTTTTGGTATTAAAATGCTTGAATTAAATAAGAAACAAATTAATAGTGCTTTAACAAATATCAGTTAAATAAAACACAATGATGGAAACTAGCATTTTTGTTCATATCATCACATTTTTAGTTCCATACAGGGTCTTCATTTAGGATGTTTACTACTTTATTGTCATAAGGCATAGAGTCTCCATTGCCGCTTTGTGCGGACTTTAGGAAAATCTGTACTTGCATGTGCTAATATACATGGATCATGTACAAGAACTACAGTACTATCTGACACCGTGATTAGTGAGCAGAACTACCTTACCTATAATTGTCTGCCTTCCTTCCCTGCTTACTTTCATTGATGTTTGATTGAAGTTAGTAACACCATCCTAGTTTATGGACTTTATCAGCTATATTTACTATATACGAGTCTGTGCTGCCCTTGTTTACCAACATTCAAATAAAGTATGTGCTGCACTGTGGCATCATGGTTAATATTGCTCTCTTACAGCTCCTCTATTCAAATATTGCTGTCTTGGCTATAAATATCCAAAGAAGAAAAGTAGAAAAATATAAGCATTCATGTGGTGCTTTGTGAAGTGGTGAATCTCAAGATAAGAAGACCAGGGACAATGCAGATGGTCATGGAATGCTTGCTTCACGGCTTGGGAGCAAGAACTGTTTATTCATTGTTTATTCAATAGGAAGCAGTTACAGTTATGAAACAGAATGGATAAATTTTGAAAAGAACACATGGAGAGATCGGAGTGAGGAGCAAAGTCATGCAAGTACCTCTGACAATTGTGTGACAGTATGTGCAAAACTTTACAACGTTTGCAAGTTAATGTTAACAGCAAAAGAATGGCATCCTGTCCAGGGTTGCTTCTTTTCTTTTTCCCATTACTATTAGGATAGATTTGACTCTTCACAATCCAGTAATGAACACATTGTTTTATGATCATAAATATATAATGGCACAGTAGTTAGCAGTACTGCTTCATGGATTCAAATATGCTGGGTTTAGGTTACGCACCTGCTCACTGTCTTTGTGGAGTTGGCACAATCTGCCCTATTTCTGTATAGATTTTTATCCCAGTACTCATTTTTTTAATCCATATCCCAAAGATGTGCAAATCAGGTTAATTCTAAAAAAAAAAATCATTTCTGCCTTGTGATCAGTGTTGTAAGGACAGGCACTGGTTCTTCACAACTTTCAACTTGATTAAGTAGGTTTAAGAATATTTTGTTATAATAAATAGATAGACAAATTGTCCAGTGGCATTAGTAGGCTGTTATCCAAGAATGTGAAGTTCAAATATTGCAGCTGGACTATTCGCTTGGTTTGATATTTAACTATAAAATATCATATTATCTGAATCAGATATCTGTGATCTGAGTTTAGACAGTTATTCATTTTAACATGCAATAACATTCGTATTAAAATGGCATTGTGAATATTAAAGTAGACATAACTAATTTAATTAAGATTTATCTTTACATATTGAGTCTTGGTCAACCACTATGCGTCACTGCTGTATTACAGCAATTTAGACTGTATTTATTAATATGGTGGACTTCTTCTCCTTAAAGATTATATAGGTTCCACCAAATTCAAACTTTTATCAAACCCAAAAAACTGCAATTAAGCTTATTAAAAACTGAGTGTCGGTCAGGGAATTCACTTGTCTGTGATGAAATGGTATTTTGCTGCATTTCCAGCTTCTTGTGACCCTGTCTGGAATAAATAGAGTTAAGAAAATGGACAGATGAGTACTGAATTGTGACACTCTGCATATATCACAAAACTGTAAACTCTTAAGTGATGCATCCTGCTACTCTAGCAGTGTACTTTGCATTTTAAATGATTTCTAAAGCTGAATAACTATAATGAGACTGATCTACATATTTTCCAGCAGAAAGTTTAACATTCTGTACTCTACTGCCAAATGATATATTTTTAAGATCACATTTTTAAGAAAAATAATAGTGAGATATTCATATAAAAACAAGTTAACTATATTAACTCATTCGCTTTTTCAACATAGATTTTCCTCCCTTTGAAATAGTTTAAAAATGAATGAACTGAGAGAGTAATTAGAATGTGCTTCAACATGGAATCTAGGGCTACAACAATTAATCATCATAATTGATAATAATTGGTTATAAAAATATGGCAATGATCACTTTCTCCGATTGGTTGATTATGTCATTAGACTGAGTACGTTATGCTGTGCAGTTGCCTCACTGTCATAAAAGTGTCATAAAAGGCAGTGCGACCTTACTGTATACTTGAAGCTCCGAATGTGTACGTGCACACATTATGCCTGCCATGCATTCCCAGCATTCATTTGACGCATCCTCTGAGCACGTCCTCAGAAATTAACGTGACACATGCATGAGTTACAGTACCAGCAAAAAGTCAGGGAGCGCAGTGTGATAAAAGTCGGGATGTGACGTCAGAGTCTCTGTTTACTATCTACATGTGACTGAAAGCCACTTTGCGGATCTTACAGGATCATTGTGCATGCTGCGATATTTAATGAATGATTCGATGTGGTAAAGAAAAATGCTGACATACAAATGCATTCGTTGTGCTTTTATATTCAAGAGTTGCATATTCCCCAACATAATGATATTTTAAAAGTCTCACATACTATCTTCTGTGCCGTCTTTTTTTTATCATTGTGCACCTTCACAACAGTATCCGAATGTATGGCAGCGTATTTGAGCCACAGAGAAAAAAATGAAGGACACAGTGAAAAGGTCTATTTTGTGATTAGAGTGGAAATTTTGGCTTTAATCTCGAAATGCCCACTTTAATCCCGTATATTTCATCATTAAAGTAGACCATCATAAACATCATCTTAAAACCAACCCAGTTATTAATCGCTACGTGCTTCTGGGGGACTGGGCGGTCTCATGGTCTGGAATCCCTGCAGATTTTATTTTTTTTTCTCCAGCTGTCTGGAGTTTTTTTTTTTGTTTTTTCTGTCCACCCTGGCCATCGGACCTTACTTATTCTATGTTAATTAATGTTGACTTATTTTGTTTTCTTACTGTGTCTTTTATTTTTCTATTCTTCATTTTTGTAAAGCACTTTGAGCTACATTTTTTTTGTATGAAAATGTGCTATATAAATGAATGTTGTTATTGTTGGGGCTTCATCCTGATCTGACAGCAACGGCAAGCAGCAATCGCCCCACAAAACACATAAAATTTATGATATTCTAGCTCTCTGCACATATAGAATCCTTAGATTTATACTTGATATCACTTTTCATCATGAAATGCATTAACATATGTATGTTATATTTTACAGATAAGCTGTTAACTTCATTTAAATAATGAATACTGTTAATAATTACACATGTGGCGGTGACACAGTGGCAGAGTGGTAGTATGGCTGGGAGTCACATCCCTGGTCTTACCTGCCTGGAGTTTGCATGTTTTTCTGGTGGGTTTCCACAGTGTGCTAAGGTTTGCTTCCAAAGATATGAAGGTTTGGGGATTTGGTGATACTAAAATGACGCTAGTGTTTGTGTATGCTTATGTTCACCTTGTGATGAGCTGATTCCCAGTCCAGGTATCGTTTCTGTCTCGCTCCTGATGCTTGCTGGAATGGGAGCATCTCTGGATTGATGGATGTAATCATTAAACATCCTTTTCAGAGATATTGTGGCGAGGATTTAATGGATGTTTCAGGACATTCACAACACAGTGAAGCCAAACGTGTTCTCACTGTGATGATATCTTGCACTTCCACCTGGTGAAATCTTCCAGATTTTCATAAAGTACTCCCGTGCAAGTGTAAACAGTGCAATGCTTGCAAATGCAGTAGCACCCACTGGAGCATGTGTCACATCGCGTCAAGTATAAGCCCGGCCTAAGAGTTTAGGAGCACTTTAATCCGAACAAAGAAAAAATGTGTAGGACTGATCTCATACGATACAAGAGCACAACGGAGATGTACAAACATTTGAGTGGAAAACACACCTTTACAGGCTATGTGGCAGAGGAAGACTTGCTGTCATCCGTGTTATGTAATACAGATATATGAATGCCATGTTTGCTAGGCTAGGCATAATGACATGAGTTTCGGTCTGAAGTGAAGAATAATTCGAGTTATAGTCTACCCCTCTATAACGGGACTAAAACACTAGCGTGTGAGACAGAATTCCATGATGCGGTCACTCTGCTAAATTATGGTGCTGCATTACATGCTTGGAAACACGTTTAATGTTAGCGTGTGTGTTTACAAAAAATGGTTGTAAAGATACTTAAGTCCTTGTCCAACCAGAAAACTTTTTTTCAGTATCGTGTACAAAGGAAATCAAAAACTCAGCAAGAGAACGGCGGTGAATCTTGCAATACATCAACCGCGACTGTAGGGCCTGTTGCTTATTCTAAGTCAAAAGATAACAGCGGGGTGGAAAAGCAAAAGTTTCAGACTAATTGGCTTATCCAGCTTCAATTGGCTTTTATACAATCTGAAGGAAGACGCAATGATGTGCAAGTACTGCTGCAGCAAGCCTAGTTTAGCCGGTAAAACACATTTTCTGGTAGGATCACAAAATGAACGTAAAAATCTGATCGCACACTTCCAACAGTGGCTGCAAGCAAATGTGCCAAAGAATTCACATGGGTTAAAGGCTTCCAGACACAAAAAAGATGAATGATAATGCAAACAAGATGTAAACTTACAGTTAAAATATTACATAGAAAAGAAAGAACTGAGTTCCACACAAATGAAACCAGTTGTTTTGCTGCAAAAGGAAAATAGTCTGGACATTTCCCCAACATATGACAACACTGTTCGTTCTACTGAACTAATTGAAAAAAACTACTGCAGACTTACTAAGCAAACAATCAAACAAACAAATAAAAAATAAATAAACAAATAAGACAGGAAGAAACTACTAAAGTCGTGATGGTGCAACAGATTCTTCTGTGGTGGTATATTGTGGTGGTAATGTTTCCATGATGGTTTGCCAGTATACTGTCTCTTTCACAGAAACTGAAAAAGAACTTTACAACTCAACAAGTTTTATTTGTATGTGTTGGCTTAATTTAATTCTGAAAACATTAGCCAAATTGTAAGTTTAATTAATTTATTGAAAATTATTGCATTTTAAGGAAATTGTGTATGTGTTGATTGCACAACCAGTGCCAGAAGTGCTACTATTTTGTTTCTAAATATTTATTTTCCATGCATTTATATATAAATGTTGTATACATTTTTTTCTGTTTAAAATACCTACAAGTAGTTAATTTAAAAAAAAAAAATCTGAAAATTTTACACAGACCTGTTAACTGGCAAAAGGTTCCATTTGATGCGCTTTGTGTTTCATTCCAAATTATTATTTTTTTTACAGTCCAACTAATCAATTTATCAACAAAATAATTGTCAGATTAGTTGATTATTAAAATAATAGTTAGTTGCAGCACTAAAGGAATCAGTGTAGAAAACACTTTAAGGAAAATACACTGCTGTCTGCACTCCATTACAGGAAGTCTTGGAAGATACTAGACATCTCAGTCTTCAGAGATCTTTTTATTGATAATATGTTTGTGTATTTTGATAAGCTCTGTTGCAAATTTTGAATTCCTTCAACACACTTATTTTTCTATTAATAAGAAACTTTGTAAAAAAAAAGAATTTGCCAAACTTCCTTAATCCACTGCCAATACTCCAAAACATATAAGCAATTGGACCCAAATTGTGAATGATTTCAGACAGCTCTGGCCTTCCTCAGTCACATGTTTTGGGACTGTTTTTTCTTTTCTGTCAAATAGTGTAGGATTTACAATCAATGGAAATGCACCTACAGCAATCTTTGGAGTTATTTCAAATGAGCGTAGACTACCACCTGGTGATTAACTGACCGTTCTTTCCTATATAATTACTAATCTCAGTTTTAAGAAACCTAATGTACTGTATGTAACTCAATGGAAAAATATTTTATATTATGTAAATGCCGTCTCAGATGTGGAGAAACCTGGCTTGGAGGGTGTAATGGATGGACATTTATACACGGAGGCATAACTCATCTGAGGCAGTTCCCGGTTTCTATCCTAGTTGGGGTGAAAGAATATTGGATGCTCGGTGGCAGACTGTCTGGCAAGAGCAGTTCTTTTTGCAAAATGATGTAGAGCAGTGTTCCTCTGGCATGGCCCCAGTATGGACACCCACAGGGCATGTTGGGAACTGTAGTCTGAAAGAACAGCCCTGTTGGGATTTATAGGTGCACCAGGAGAGCTGCCAGAGAAAAACATCCCTGTTTTATGGTACTTCCAGCTGACCCAGAAGTCTATAAAAAGCATGTAAAAGGTATTTCCTTGAATAAAGCAATACTTGTTTTGCTCCCGTGACTGTCTTGGTGCACTTGTGTTTGGGGTTTGAGACTCGGTAGTGCCACCAAGTGGCCACAATTATCTAAAACTAGAAAAAAAATATAATTTTCTTTGTGTGGAGCTGTGTAGAGCTGTTTTAGAATATGGCAAGATTTCCATAATGTTATTCTAAAATAAGTACCTTGAACTCCTGCCTGCATCTCCACTTAACTCTTTTTGTTTTAATTAGTAAGAGATTGTATAACACAGTGGGACTTTTTTATTACTAATTAGATCTCTGTTCTGGGTGAGGATGGGGTTTCAGTGGAATTTATGACTACTTTCTGTGATCTGTGGGATTGAATTTTTTTTCTTATTAAGCAGATTTTTTAAATCTTATAATTTTGCTATACTAAACCTTATGTTTGACTGTCATATTAAAAAAAACCTTCTGTAATGCATAGATTTGAAATAAATAAAACTTAATTAAAAAATGAACAAACTGACAGACATTGTACTAGTTTTCTACTTATTAACTAAAAATGGTTTGGCACCTCCTGTTAATTAAATTGAACGATAGCAGTACTACGCATAAGCTTTATACAATAAAGTGAAATTTCCACCTTTTGCTACATTTTATACATATGTATTTAGGCCTTTACATTTATTAGTTTATCACACTATATTTAAAAAAATATGCATATGATTGTTGAATGATTTTGAATATTTGTGCTAGTGGTTTAGATTTCTAAATCTGCTTATGTGCTCCAAATGTGCATTTCTAAGAGGAGTACTACTGTATATAAGATTAAATTTAAGTGAACTCAGCTGAATAAAATTTAAATTAAACAGTGATAGGCTCTTATCCTGCAAGATCTGGTACTGGAAAAAATAACATGTCATAACCTTCTCAACAAACTTAAATTCTGGGGTATGGGGGACAGAAATCTGCCTTGCACTCCAAGGTGTTGAGACAGGTAGTGCACCAGATTTACAATCGTTAATCAGACCAACATTAATGTTTCCTGAAATTGGATTAGATTAGATTAGATTATACTTTATTTATCATGAAGGGGAAATGAAAATTTTCCAGAAACTCAAAAAAAAAAAAAAAAAGAAAGAAAAAACATTAAAACAAACGGCACACCCCAAACACACATAAAAATGTATGACTTGGATAACGGGGAGTTGCCTCTGTCAATAACGGGCTTGTAGGTGGCAGTAAATTGAGCTCACATCTGCTCAGAATGTACTGCAGGTTTGTATCTAAAATCATTGATATTTGGAAAAAGCAGGACCAGCTTGTAGTGTCCACAAATTTCACATGCCTAACAGACAATTTATCCCTTTTAGAAGTCGCTAACATTCAGAATGATTCATTATGAAGATATTGATACACAGTGAATCATTTCTATTGCTGAGCCAGCCAGAGTAATGAGTCTTACTTTTCAGGACAGTGACTTTACAAATTCAGTCCACATTTCAATATCTTGATTGCGAAATTTAGTTTCGCTACCTTTTTCATGGAAGCTCTGCACCGGATAGTGAAAAAAATTATGGGATAACCCATATCTCGTACATACGTGAAAATATCTTGTACGTACGAGATACTTTCACGTATGTATGAGATACATTTATGTACGTACTAGCAGAATACCCGCGCTTCGCAGCGGAGAAGTAGTGTGTTAAAGAAGGTATGAAAAAGAAAAGGAAAAATTTTAAAAATAACGTAACATGATTGTTAATGTAATTGTTTTGTCATTGATATGAGTGTTGTTCCCATATCTATATCTATATATACTGTATATATATATATCTATACTAATAAAAGGCAAAGCCCTCACTGACTCACTCACTCACTCACTCACTCACTCACTGACTCATCACTAATTCTCCAACTTCCTGTGTGGGTAGAAGGCTGAAATTTGGCAGGCTCATTCCTTACAGCTTATTTACAAAAGTTGGGCAGGTTTCATTTCGAAATTCTACGCATAATGGTCATAACTAGAAGCTATTTTTCTCCATTTACTGTAATGGAGTTCAGCTCGAGGGGCGGAGTTTCGTATGACATCATCACGCCTCTCACGTAATCACGCATTACGTAGAAAGCCAGGAAGAGCTACAAAAGGCGCTTTAGAAAACATGCATTATATAATTAAGAAGGCAGTGAAACAATTAGAAGCGAGTGAGTGACATATAAAACCATATTCAGCGCCTCACGTGAACTGACGCAGTGCGCAGACAAAAAGCAACAGTTCCAAAGAGTGCTGAACAAAAACCGAATTACACTGCTACGCTCAAATAGATAAACCACAGGCCGTGGCGCAATAGTAGAGCATTCACCTGTAGCGCCCACGTTCGATTCCCGAGAGGGGATTCACTAAGTATGTAAGCGCGCTTCTCGATTTATTTTAACCTCGCATCCCCTTAGTTTGAGACGTATGAAAACGCATGCGGTTAACGCAGAAAGACAGATCACCTATTGAAGCTTCATGAATAATGGATACTTTATTCGCGATCAATGATTGTTTTGGTAAAGCCATACTCAGTGTATTCATTAGATGAACGGTAAAAAAGTAAGAGCGAGGGGATGGTAACTTACTGAAGCACACAAGCAAAACCACAATAGCACGCGGGCTCGATGTACTGTAGTGCGCGTCAACTAGATCTGACTTGTGCGATCACATTCCAAAAAATATTTCTTTTCAAGTTCTATTTAGTCCATATGAGTCAAACTCAAGGCCCACGGGCCACATCCGGCCCGGCGTGTAATTATATCCGGCCCGCGAGATCATTTTATATACTGTATTATTGTTATTAATGGCCCGGGATATGAAGCGCTGGTAACACAATAAACTACAGATCCCATAATCCAGCGCTTCAGCTGCCTTGCCGAACACTTACCACATTAATCAAGTCTAGCTTATGATGCTACAAGTTATTGCCAAGCTAGCCCACACGATGCCAAAGAGAAAAGGTGATTCTGAACATAGAGCCTTTAAAAACCGATTGGAGGCTGAGTATATGTTTACTGACATTGCCGGTAAACCCGTGTGTCTCATTTGTGGAACGTGTGTACAAAAACTGGGGTCTCCTGCCCAGCAAAAGTCGAGCAGCCGGCGCGCGCGCATAGCTGTGCCGGGATTTGAGACGCTGACTGCGCTTCTGCCTTAAATCAAAGTGAGCACTTTTAATTTTTTTGATCCTCCGCCTGAGCTATAGCCCAGACAAGTGCAAACACGGGACCCCTTTTCTACACCACGGCAAAATAATATTAAGGCGATTCACACTTTCTTTTGCACGTATACGATTATGAGGTCCTCAGCTCGGATTATGAAGACACGCACACGAGTGGAGGACTGACAGTGCCATCACAGCCGATTAATGGCAGAGACGTCTCACCAGTCTACACAAGACCCACCGCGTTTTGTAGCTCTTCCTGGTTTTCTACGTAATGCGTGATTACGTGAGAGGCGTGATGATGTCACACGAAACTCCGCCCCTCGAGCTGAACTCCATTACAGTAAATGGAGAAAAATAGCTTCTAGTTATGACCATTATGCGTAGAATTTCGAAATGAAACCTGCCCAACTTTTGTAAGTAAGCTGTAAGGAATGAGCCTGCCAAATTTCAGCCTTCTACCCACACGGGAAGTTGGAGAATTAGTGATGAGTGAGTGAGTGAGTGAGTGAGTCAGTGAGGGCTTTGCCTTTTATTAGTATAGATGAGATAGTTTTACATATGTATGAGATGTTTTCACGTACGTACGAGATAAACTCAGATTAAAATATTACAAAAGTGTGCTTTGGAGCTACTTAATTATGCCTTTACCAAAGCTTCGGCGCTTCAGTTTGACATCACTTCCAGCTCTTGTAGCGTGGTGATGTGAAAAAGCAGACGGCTGGGCTTTTATTTATTAAAGGAGTGTGGGATGGTTGGAAATGAGTTTAACAGCAGCTTGCAATACCTATGACGTGCGTCAGGTAATGCCCAGAATGTCAGTCACGAAATGCCCATCACATACCTCGTTACACTGTGGTTAAGATTAGGCTTGTGGGAGGGTAAGATTTAGGTACGTGCTTTATGTTTACAGTTATTCGTCTGCACACTCGTACGGAGCATCTGAGGAGATATGGTACTCTATTTCTTTCCTTGGAAAAAATTTGGTGTGTACAACTTACTATCTAGTGCTCACCATGTATATATCTCGTGCCCACCATTTACCATAGCCTGTGCACCTGGTACTTTAAGGTCGCACTGGCCAATACTGCGTGTGCGCCTCATACATTCAGATCAGCACCAAATGCCATGGTGTGCTACTGTACATCATTTTCTGGAAGCAGACATATCACTGAACAGTCTTAGGTTTTCCTCACACAGCTACAGTCCACAGAAATGGATGTTGTCAAGTTTATAAAAGCAGGCTATGCATTCAAGGACAGATCGTTAAATCCGCGAAGCAGCACCGCTAACCACTGCACTAATTTATAGTAAAAGGCAATGACATTAGACTCTTTAGACGCACGTTAAATCCCACAGTTCACTGGTGCAGATAAACGATCGAGTGTGCCAGGTTTACCAGAGAATTAAATTAGTGAACCCACATTGGACTGCGTAAACTTCACATGTACTCAATACGTGAAATATTAATTCCTTTCACAACTTGTGTGAATAAGAAGCTGCGGGCTAGTAAGAAGATGGCTATTTTCACATACGTACGAGATAAGGGTTATCCCATAATTTTTTTTCACTGTGTGGTTCAGAGCTTTCATACTTTTTCACCATTGCAGATTCACAAAAATCTCCAGTCCTCCTCCTGCTTTTTTCCACTCAGTCCAAACCCATCTAGGACTACAATAGCGTCTGAAATAAGAGGTGTGAGTCAATTCTCTGCAGTGCCCTAAATATTATATGACCTGAACTTGCTGTAGCTTACGATGAAATATGGTTCACACAACTTATATGAAAGCAATAGAACATTTCTCATTATATAAAGTCCGGCCAGGTCTGAATTCTTTCTACCTTACTTTTATCTACACTTATGACCTTCACCTCTTCCATCTTCAGGCAAGTTTGTAACTTTTATCCTTGTCCTGTATATTTACCCTTTTGCCCTTTTCATTTTTGGACAAGTAGCTCTTCAGATAGGGTGCAAACAGGCTGTTTATGCAACAGTGATTGCACTGCTACCAGGTGAATACGGAAATGTTTAATATTTCCCACTTTACATTCCTCAGTCTCTTATATTCATAGATGTTATAGGCACCCACCAGATCTTTTATGCTCACCATGTGACATATTTCAGATTTGCAGCTTGTCTGAGAGGCAGATGAGGTGGTCCAGTGCACAAGTCTCAGTTGACAGCAGTATCGCTTCAGTTTAATTTAAAAATTAATTTCAAAATACATATGTATAACATGTCAGAGGCCAAATCTTAACATTATTAGTAATTAATAACATTGATTACTTAAAAAAAATAATTAATCCTAATAATAATTATTTAAAAAAAGAAGAAGGAGAGCTTCTATAAAGGCTGCCGCATGGCGCAGCGCCCGGAAGAAGAAATGTGGGAGTGTAAGAGAAAAATGTACTTGAAACTGCTTGCCTGTTTATCTGGAACATCCTGACATTTGTACCAGAACACTCATACTAGAAAATAAGATCATATATAACTTTTTAACTTTATTTTTTGTTCTCTGTTAACAGTTTACATGTAAGAAGTCTTATTTACTTTAACTAGTTATCCACCCATGACTCTTAATATGTTAAACTATTTTGGGACTTTACATAATACTTTATACAGAGGTGTGTTTATGGACTATACAGTTTATCTGTATACTGATTAGTGTGTTTGAAATGCTTCGTAGTCATTATATTCAAATGAATGGAGCTGATTAAAAGAAACCTTTTTGATAGATTTCCTCAGGCTACATTAACAAGAGCATGTAGGACTCCAGCATTTGGTGTAAATAAAGGATGTCCGTGTTTTAATTTAATTTATGCCAATGGTTCAAGACTCTTCTTTATTTACTGTGTATTTGCAACAAGCCCAAGTTGACACAAGGAGAACATTCAAATTCCACACAAACAGCAGTCATACACAAATTTGGGCCTACAGTACAAAGCTGAATCTGTGAGGGAAGGGAACAGTGGTAACCACTGCACCACTATACTGGAATAAGTTTGTTTGGAAAATGAATGGTTTATTGGTGGAATGAATAAATAGCGTAGCTTCTACTGTATTCTGCAGTTGGTGCTCTATTTAGTTATGTTAAATAAATGGTGTAAACTGTTGTTTAAAGAAACATTGTGTTTCTTTGTTTTTTTCAAAGTAAGAAATAAACAACAATATCTGGTAATGTTCAGCAAACCATTTTACAAATGTTTGTTATGATCAAAAGTGACAGTTTTCATTAAAGACACTGATCCCCCCAACCATGATTTATTTTATTTATCTACTTGAAAGTGAACATGCAGGTGCAAATGACACTGAAGTGTCTATTATTCTGTGACTGCACAATGTTAAGCATCATTTACATATAAAAATAAGAAAGAAAATCTCTAAAAATATTATTGAGAGTACTCGCGTAACAAGTCACTCAATTAGACCAAGCAACAAGAACAAAGCTCTCCAGGAGATCCAAGTGTGGGTCTAAATTCTGTATTTGAATGCAGATGACTTAAAAAATAAAAGGTTTCCTAATGAAGAATCTTCTCTGGAATGACATTCAAATGAAATACATGGCAGTTGGTGGGTAGCTTTCGTGCAGTACTTTTGTAAAATTGCATTTTTTTTAAATCTGGTACTTCTGAGTTTATCTTATTCCACCGCCCAGCTTAGGAAACTCACAGTGTAATGAACATGGATGGGTGCCTGTTGTGTTTCTCTCTGATGTGCAGGCATGGACAGAGAGGTAAAAGCAGTGTGGTAGGTGATTTAAGTGTCTTTCTAGGGCACATTTATTTGGTTGTAAAGGACAGACAGAATATTGAAAATTTAGTAAATGACAATCATTTTTTATAGTGACCTGTTTAGAGGGAGGACAACTTCTCCATTTAAGATGTTAAGCAAGGTGCTGTAGTGAGAGTTAGAATGTCACCTAAAGTAGAGTTATAGCTGCTTTAGAGATGTTACTGCATCCATCCACTTTTTAAAATGTCATTCAGTCAGGGCGTACATTGAGCTAGAATCTAATTAATTTCAGTGAGTGTATGACAGGACCACCCCAAAAAAAGCATTCATCATAGTAAAATAATTGATAACTATTAAAAAACATGTTTCTGGATTGGATTAGAAAACTCAACGAAGTCAATGTGGTCAGGTCATGTCAGGTCAGGTCAGGTTGAGGAGCATGTACTGGTACAGCACATTGCCGCACCCACCACACTACGAAACAGCTTGGGATCCTGGTTGGCAACCTCCCCAGGCAGACACGTGGTTCCAGTCCCACCCTCCAGAAATGACCATTTATCTGCCACAGCTAGGTGTTACGTAGGCGTCCCCTTGGCCTGGTCCAGCCACTTGGGCTCTCAGCAATGAAGATCCTGCGAGCCGAATAACCCTCTGGGAATCATCCCACATGGAAATAGTGCCATAACTGATGCTCTGCTCCCTCACAATGCAGGAAATATGCCTCATTTGGGACTCTGTGAACAACACCCCTTTCCAACGACCTCATGACCCCCCTTGCTCTCCCCGTCCATCTACTAACTTCATAGGAAGAGTCAACAGAGACATGAATGTCGCTGCTGAGGTAAGTAAACATCTTGACAAGGCTGACACTCTCTCTGCAGACAGACACACTACTGATGCCTGTGCCCAAGAGGTTGTTAAAGGCCTGGATCTTGTTTTCTGTCCAGGACACTTGCAAGCCCAGATACTTAGACTCCTCGCTCAGTTTCTCGAGTGCCTCAATCAGAGCCTCCACTGACTCTGCAAAGATCACAGCATTGTCTGCAAAGTCAAGATCAGTGAATCTTTCTTCACCAACAGATGCCCCACGGCCACTGGACCCCACGACCTTGCCCAACATCTAATCCATGCAAGCATTGAATAGAGTAGGAGCAAGTACACATCGATGACTAACCCCAAAATCAACTGGGAAAAACGCAGAGGTTCTGCCTTAACTCTGTACAGCACTCACATTACCAGTATACAGGCCGGCCATGATATCCAGAAACTTTGAGGGGATCCCGCAAAGACTCACGATGGCTCACAGGGCAGCTTGATCAACTGAGTCGAATGCCTTATGAAAATCAACAAAGACTGCAAAGAAACTCTACTGATATTCGCGTCTGCGTTCCATGAGAACCCTCAGCGCCAGGATGCTGTTGATGGTAGACTTCTTTGGCAAAAGCCAGACTGCTTTGCTCGCTTGTAGGTGAGCAAGTGATCATGGATCCTATTGAGTATGACTCTAGCAAGGACCTTACCCGATACCGAGAGCAGCGTTATCCCCCTGTAGTTGCCACAATCCAGGTGATCACCCTCCTCATTCTAAATAGGGACTACAAGTCCCATTTTCCAGTCAGTTGGGATGATGCCTGTCCCCAAATGGAGGCAAAGATTGCTTGCAATGTAAGTGAAATCTTTACCACCAGCATGGAGAAGTTCATCCCGGATACCACAGCCTTCCCTACCATCAGCTGGTTCACCACCTGTGCAATCTCAGTCAGATATGGTGGTTCACAGATAATTGTAGGATCAGCCTCTAGAAGTGTGGACCCAGAGATATCAAACATCCTAGCCAGATGATCAGCTTTAAACATCTGCTGAAAGTAGCCAGCCCAGTTGATCAGAACTGCAGTGTCATCCGTAAGGACCGTTTCATCAGCTGCCCTGATTATGACTCTCCAAGGAACAGATTTGGATGTGCTTAATGCTTTGATTCCTCCATAAGCAGGACATGGGTCAAAAAACCATAGATGATGTGTCACTTGCTCACAGATTCCTCTAACAAACACTTCCTTTTCTGCCTTCAGGATCTTTTGCTCAGTTCCCAGTACAGACAGGAGTTGCCATCAAGCCGTGCGCTGTGACTCCTCTCGATGATATTCAGAGTACCCTGTGAGATGAAACACCTCCTTCTGGGAAAACTAGTAACACCAAAACAGCACTCAGCAGCCTTCACGGTTTTGTAACTGAAGGTCTCCCTCATCACATTAGAATCAGCAGTTGCATCCAAGTATGCAAGTTCCTAACACAAACTCACACAAATGCATGCAAAACTCATTAAAAATAGCCTGATCTTGGAGTCTGGCCAGGTCTAGCCACATTCTCCTAGTATGTGGTAGCCTACTGGATCAAAGCTTGATCGTCAGAGTAGCAACATTTCTGTGGTCAGAATTCACAAACTGGGCACTTCTGTAGACCCTGCACTTTTGTAAGAGCTTCCAGAGTCTACCCACAAGGATGTGATCGATCTCCTTCACTACACCACCAGTATTGGAGTACTAAGTCTAACAATGTAGCTTAGGGTGCTAGAACCAGGATCCAACAATCTGCAGCTCCTGATGTTTTGCAAAGTCAAAGAACATGGAGCCACTTTCACCATGGTCGCCAGACCCATGGGAACTGACACAATCCTCAAAGCCAGCCCTGTCAGTGCCAGTGGCCGCATTGAAGTAACCCATGAACACAGGAGTGTCACCTTACAGGCACCCATCAACCACCAAGCAAAGTTGTTAACAAAATGTCTCCCTCACCAAGACATCACTCACCATGGTCAGAGCATACACTGAAACAACTGACAAGGCGCACAACGAGTCTCATAATACACTCGTTGAAAGGAGTGACATCGGACACCATCGGTAGGAGCCAGTCCACCACAGCAACAGCTTCTCCCTGAGTATGACAGCCATCTGAGTGAACAGACCAATAAAAGGTGTTCCCACCTACAGAGATGTGACCAGTCCTAGGTCTGCACAACTCAGAAAGTGATGCCACTGAGATGTGGAGTTTATGAAGCTCCTCGGACAGCAGAGGAAGATGAACATCATAGTGGAGAGACAAGACGTTCCACACGCCTACCCGGATTGGCCGCCTCAAATAGGGAACGTAGTGCTGCCATGCACCAAGCGACAGCTCAGCACCACACAAGTTCTGATCCTCAATAGTCCTGACCCCATTGGCTCTCCAAGGGAAGGGGGTCATGAGGGCTTCCCCCCCATCCCTTTCATAATGCAAGCAGCCTTCTTATGGGCGACTGCAGGAGAGCTACTCCCGCTGAGAGCAGAAAGGAGTCCTATCTGTTGTCTCAGAGCTGGGTGAAGTTTTTTTACAGTAGCTGGAGTGCCAATCCTGCCACCAACCCCCATGATTTCCCTGCAAGATGGAGGACCACTTGCAGGGCCAGATGCAGCTTAATGTCATACCCAGGACAATGTGGCAAGCTGACAATAAAATTTATTGCCCAGAGCATTGCTTAGTATGCTGGCAAGTGCTATTGTGAACCCTCTTTTTACATATATGTTCCTGTTTTTACCCCGAGCTCTTTAAGCATTTAATCACTGAACTTATGAATATGCTATGGAGACTCCACTGGTATATGTTCTGAAAACTGACTGATGACTGAATGCATTCTTATCTTTTCTGAGATTCATTCTCTCTGGATGAGGCTACTCCTATTGGTAAGCTGTCATGAGCAATAATGGCAGACTAGTGTCTGCCTTCCCAAAGGATGCTTTCTTCAGATTGCTTTCCACTACCATATGCATCTCTCGAGATGTGGAGCCAATGGAATATTTATTCAGAGATAATGATCAGCAAAAACGACACTAAGCACAGACAATAGTCACTTTAACTTGTCTTGTTCAATTGCCAAGATCTGTTCAGATATTAAAGTTATAAATTAAATAGGGAGCTGTAGTATGGGAATTAAACAATAAGGAATTCAGCATGTAAAATGGCAGTTTTTTTAAGGAGTGTTAATCGAGGTTTGCTTAGCCTTAGTTAGTCATCTTTAGCAATTCAGATTCCAGGTGTGATGTTTACATATTCTAAGGACTTTTTTCTTTATTAATCATGCAAGATTATTAACTGTGGATGAGAACTGAAAAAGCTCTTAATTTAAGGAAGAAATATTAAACACTTGTGAAGAAATTGGGTGATGTTAATCAAGAGTAGTTAATGGGAAAGAAATTCATTTGGGAAAATTCTGTGATCAAATGGACTCAAGCTGACATCATGGAATTTCAGATATTGATTATTCAGCAGACTTATACAATGAATCACATTCTTAAAATAATGAGATTTTGTTTTACTATATATCTCAGTCATTACTTAGAATATGTAAGGAATAATAGAGGAGAAGCAAAATATTTTAGTAAGAAACACCACTATTAAAAAGTCAATATGCAGTCATTTTTCTTGCTGCATATAAAGAATGAGCATTCCTTAGAAAATGACAAGTCAGGGGTATCTAAACTCATGTTTTTATAGATAAAAAGCTACAGAATATTTAATATGGTATGGTAAATGAATGTCCATGAAAAGATTTTAAATATTCATGTACATCAGAAATTCAAGTTATTAGTGCAGAAACAGTTTTTGTTAATTAGTATTTTATAAACAAGTATGTTGTCTTTTGTGAGATGGCTCATTGTGTTCATAGGAATTACTTAAGAACACCTTGAAATTACTTCAGTTTTGTTTACAAGAAAATCCCCAGATATGATATACTGTTTGACATGTGTTGATATCTAGCTATGCAAGACATTAAGCTTTTTGGGGTTTCCTCCTATTTTAGGCCTTCTAAACCCAAAAAGCCCCCATTTCTAGACCATTCTGGATGATATTGTTAGCCGGAAACAACATCCTTATGGTAAAGAGTAAACCAATAAGTGTCTTCAGCCAAAATGAGCAGAGGGACCTGAAGTTTTTCATGCCACTTCATTTAACCCCACTGGTTCAGTTCCTAATGTGATATGGTAGTATAGGTACGTGGAATATTGTTTTATGTTATTTTTAGGTTGCTGATCACGAATATAATATTTTTGATATTTGATTTATCACCAGTGGTCCGAGCCCTCTAAGAGCTGCTCCCAGAATCTTAAAAATTACAAATTTAATACATAGGCTTATGGGGGTACAGTTTTAGACTCTTTCAGGGTCAGTGATTATGATGTTATTTTTTGATGCTTTATTAGGGATTTTTCCCTCTATGGACCTCTATCAGACTTTAAATGTTTCAATTGAATCACATATTTTAATATTTCACATATTTGACACAACTATTCTTGTTATGTGCATCTACCTCATGAAATAAATCACTACATTTCCTATGAATATCCAGAATTATGGTGGCATATGCTAATTCAGACTTTTTAAATAATGGAATCAAAAAGGGGCCTTTGGGTAGCTTAGTTACAGTATGGCTACAGGTGAGCTCCCTTAGTTAATACCCAGGTATTTAAGTTTTCTGTGCATTTGCTTCACTTCTTTTTCTAGCTTGTCATTGTGGAAAGTTCCTTTGATTCTAATTTTGTGTTTAATGATTTTCCTGACTATCCTTGCTTCTTTACTTGTACTTTCTGCTGTCCTTAGGACCTCACTGAAGTATGTTAAATATGGCTGCATCTGAAAAACCTTTTACTCTCCAAAATTATCACTATTACTATGACATTTCAGCAAATTCAAGAAACATTATCCATAGTTCTTATTGTTAATCTTTGCTCATTTCAATACATGCATTAATTTTAGAGTGTTACCCTGCCTTAATAGCACCATGGACAGCTATAACAGTGAATTTTGAAATCCAGCACCTGAAGGTGACAGCTTTGACAGCATTTAAGGTACTTGTTATAAATATTGAGTGTGTTTATGTGAACATGTTTCTTTAAGGTCAGGGTTAAGGTGAACTTGGTTATCTTTGAATATGAAAGTAAATTAGTCATAGACATCAGACTCAAGAAGGCACAATGCTGAAAAAATGTAAATGCACACACCATCTTTTGTCACAGTATTTTGTCAGCTACTTTTTATCAATCTAACATTAACCAGCCTAATTGTAAAGATAAAAATGATATCTTGTATCACATTTTTTACTCTGCGTTGAATGATTCTTTTGCTTATCAAACAACTAAATTTATAGTGTAGAGAAAAAGAGTTGATTAAGCTTTTTTTGGGCTGCCTAAAGATGTTTCACAAGTTTGATCATTAGCAATGACTGATCCTTATCAGACCACAAGTAACATGTGTGCATCAGTTGGAACAAAAAACAGGAAGGTTTTATCCGCAGAAACACAAGCACTTCTGTTCCTTGGTAATATCTTTTTAAGAAAGCCTTACTCAATTAATTTACTGCTTTTACATCTCATTAGTTTCCTCCCCTTGGCTATTTTTTCCAGTAAAGAAACATAACAGGAACACATTTGTTAAAGTTAATTTTGGATTGCATCCTTCCAAGGTTCCCAGGTACCTAGTCGTCTCCAGGGTTAACATTTGGACAACTAGATGTCAAGCCAGCTAAAAGCAGTGGAGGCGATGAGATTGTCTAACTGTAAACATTGACTAAGGAACAACAATACCCCCTTCTAAATGATCACCAGTTCTTTGTTTTATTTTGTTTGGAGTTCTGTTAAGTCATTCTACTAAATCATATGTGCGTGTAATAAATGGCTGTCATCAGAGCCTTTTTGAGTTTTTACAGTGTATTTGTTTAATCAGCTTTTACATGAGATGACACCCTGATGAGTTGGCATTTCATGAGAAATTCATTGGTGTGAAGACAGTGTGATCTGTTCTCTTTAAAAATTCAGTGTGTATGTGTATACATTAGTATGTATTATGTGCGTGTGTGTGTTATATATAAAATATATATATGTGTATAAAAATATATATAAATAAATACACAGTCATGAATGTGCACCTGGAAACCACCTTTCCAGGCTACAGGGAGGAGAGGAAGTGATAGTGATAACAGTATCTTCTCTTAACTCAGTAGTATCAAAAAGCTACCCAATGCCCAAGAAGTCTCTGCCCCTCACAGTATAGTCGCCATAAGACAGGGATACTCGCGGAAGGTGGCATATGATCTTGACTTGACAATTGAGGAGGATGGAGCTGGAATGACTATTATGATTGCTCAAGGCTATCTGAAGCCACTCTGTTTTCTTTATGTGTGCCAGAGTGGCTATAATTTTAATTAAAAGGAAATACTTCTTCAGCCTACTCTGGTCTGTTTTCTCTGGTCACAATATAATCTATTAATTATATATATTTTGTCACTGTCACTGTCATGCTACCACTTCAATACACACAGACACAGTAAACAAGCAGTGATGTTATCAGTCATCCTGCCTTGGCCCCATTCTTCAGTTTAGGAACAGATAGTCCTCCTCATCTAGTCAGTCCAGTGGCTGTGGATGAGTGGCTGGGATCAGGTCATCTTGGACAAATGGAGACAGAAAAAAACAAAAAAAATAGGCCAGACAAGTGACCAGATTAAAGTGCTCCCCACATCAGCCGATGGATGCATTACATGGTGAGGCTGTGAAGTCATTGTCGCCTCAGTGGCACGGTGAACAAACAACCCTCAACATATGTGTCACCTGCATTTTGGGGGGCAGCTTAATTTTTTTTTTTTTAAATGGTAGCAGCCTAGAATAATGTGTAACACAATGCAGTGATTGCTATGTACTGATGAAATTTGAAAAGTGACACGAGAAAAAGGACTACCAACCCTTTGTAATATATTCAATAGAAAATCAGAATCTTTTGTGAGTTATTAACAGGGATTCACTTAGCCATCATAGTCAAATTTGTGTCTTGTCCACATAAGCAAAGTTTTCAGTGAAACTGAAGGAAAGTACGGTAACTCTCTCATGCCAATTATTGATGGTGTGTGTTGTTTCATTTAGCTGCTTCTACAGCAGTGTGTTAATATCCCATGAGTTTGGTTATGCATCATTGCGCTAAATTCATATTACACATCCTTGTCATTTTTTGTGTATTTAAATCAAAAGCTTCTGACAAAACTGAAATTGTAAACATGTATTAAAACACAAATTCATTGTGCTCCATTGGGTGGCATACACCTAGAAATACCAGCACTCAGCTACAGTGGGCAAATTTAGACTGCACACTTAACATAATCTGAAAAGTGGGCTCTGGGAAATAGTGTGGGTGGGGGAACCCACATTGACACAGGGATCATTTGCAAACTTCACAACAACACTGCTCAGGCTGTGTTTAGAACCCAGAGATCTGGAGGTGTAAAGCAGCAATAATACACACTCTGTCACCATGCCACTGGGTAGAACAGAACAATAAGTCATATCAACAAAATGGTTTTAAAGATTAAAGTTGTAGGAGCGGTGGTTGAATTCCAGCATAATGGTTCTGGCTATAGCTGCAATCTTGAATAATTAAAATGCTGGATTACTGCAAGTGTTTCTGTTTAGGTACAATCTGGGTGGCCCAGGCCAGAAAGCACATTTAGCATATACTCTATAGACAGATATAAAAAGCACTACATATCTACCTTAATAAAATGACAAGTGTTGGTGTGTCAGTTTGTCGATCTGGTTGTTATATCTCTGTTATCCAACAGAGGTGCATCATTATCACTGCCTTTACGAATCACTTACTAAATAATATATAGTATAGAAATAGCATCTGCAAATATTAACAATGAAAACATCCAACAAAGAGTAACTGTCAGAAGGACAGAAATTGGCTTATCCACCTTAATAAAGGACAAATGTCTATGTAATTGTGTATCTGTCTGAAGCAACATATTTGTTTCATGCCATTTGGTATAGGTTTCATGAAAGCATTGCTAATGTTTGTGAACCACCATCCGTTGGAATGACTGGTACAGTGCATTTTATTACTACAAGTGTGTGTAATGAGCCATCTGTTGGAATGACAAATGCAATGCATTTAACTACTACATGCATTACAAAATACGTTGCAATAGATGGTACACTGCAAATGTTAATACAGTTCTATATCGATTACTTAGATTTCAACCTGCCTTAGATGGATAGAATGGCTGGTAGATAAATAGATTATATATTTCATTTTCAGACCATCTGACTCTCTGATGAGGTAGTAAAATATTATAACAGAAGGAAAAGGAGGAGAACACAGCTCTATGAAAGCTGTTTTTAATAAGCAGCACTGCCCCCACTCTTCCACATTCTGTGGCTCGAGAATTGGATTCTTCTGATATCTGGGGCCACAGATATAAGCCTGATGGGTCTCAGTCTAATTTTGTTTGACCACCGGGAAACAACATACTGTAGATCATTTTTTTCTAATCTGCCTCTCACAAGTATGAATAAAAAGATATATTGCTTTAACTTTTTTAAGATTTCTATTCCCATCACACGTTTAGTGCACCAGCATTCGTTTTTTCTTTCACTTTAACTCATTTTCCATTTCATTTTGCGACTTTGTTTCTGCTGAAAATTATTAAAGTGCATGCAGAGCTCAAAATATCTATTCTTCCTGAAGACATCTATTTCAGTTTTATTTCCACCTCTGTGCCCATTATCAAGAGTCTTATTTAAAAAGGTTTTAAAACACATTTTTCCCAGGCAATATCATCTGAAAGATAAAATGTATGCCATAAAGGATTAGCTGTCCAAAATATTTTAAAATCTGAAGAACTCTGAAATAAATTGTAAGAAGGAGTCCAAGGTTATTTGATGGTATAAACAGCATTACAGTAATTGTTTTTTTCTTCCTGGATTAGTTGTGTTAAATATGTTCTTCTTAAAGTTGGATATCTTGACGTGCAGCTATATGAAATCAGAATACACCAACTAGATATGCAGTTTAATACTGTAACTTGATTGATCTTAGGAGGCCATTATTACATAATTGTTTAGTGCTTTCACCACACTCATACTTCATAAAGGGTTAAAGAAACATCATGTTCAATTTTTTTTCTTTAGAGAGAAAATTTGATAACATCATTAACTTTGTGTCCTTGTAGCAGTTTAGAATGTTTACAAGTCATTTTCTATCCAGTTGTCAGTTTGTTTACTTGCATGGAAATTGTCTCTTAATTATTGAACAGTAAATCCCTGCTGTCTTACATGAAGCTATCCTTGTGTGATGTGATACTGTTTCATTGTTTTTACAAAATAATCAAATATTAGACAGACATTAAGCAAACTAAGCTATAAACTGAGTACACATTAATAATGAGCATTTCATCTAAGGGTGTTAAAATTTAAAGAGGCCTGGATATAAGCTGCACATCTATGCTGACACTCGGCTTATATACTGTAGATGAATGACTTGTTGAAGGTGATGTGAGATTTTGCTAGTGATGTTGAATTTTATTTTGGCTCTTAGATTGCTAAAACTATGTAGTAGTCAAGAATGAGTTGCATACCTAGGTCAAAGTGAACAAGTTTTGAAAGGTTTATGATCAGAATACTAATCAGAATGCTTCAAAGTGGAGGATACCACACAGTCCAACTAAAATATACTCTTGTCTCTGAGTTCATTTCATTCATTTTTCTGTTCCAGCTTACTCCATTACAGTGTAGTGGGAAGACGGTGTTTATACTGGCACTCTTTAGTGTGGTGGCCTAGATACCAGTTAGTTTGCTTGCTAATTGATTTCATTATTTCAGCAAGCATTTTCAACAACAGTCCCACCTCAAAATGACACGGCATACTTTTCACGCAATAGTTTAAATGCTACAGCCTGCGAAATGTCATATACATAAATATGGGCCAACCTGTCAAATAGATCAGTGTGCTCAATTGTGTCAATTAACCAAATAATAACTGTAGTATTTCCTTCACCATAAGATATGAAGTTATTATTAAGAACACAAGTTCTTTCTCTATTGCAGTGGCTATGAAAACCCGATTATACAGAGAATAAGGTGAAGGTAAAGCTGTGGGACTACAACGTTTTTAACTACAGCACCATGGACAAGGCATGAGCTGCTACACTTAACTACACTCTTGCAGAAACAATTCAAAGTCTGCAATGAACCTATCAAGCAAGTATTTAGTCTGTGGGAAGAACGAGTTCTTCAATGTAACTTTTGCTGCTATGAGGGGAAAATTCATTAATAGGTTTGACCAGAAGGTAGTTGTAATGATTGTAATGATTTCTGTTATTACTAAGGGGTCTCTTAATAGTGGTTATTATTAAGGTTGATTCTTTCTAATTATATTGTTCTGTTTTGCATAGTCTAGGTGGTTAGTGCTGTTGCTTTACAGTGCCAGGGATCGGCATTTGGAGCCTAACAAAATCACTCTCAGTGTGAAATTTGCTCATTTTCTTTTGGCTACTTGTGTTTCCTTTCAGTGCTTATTTTTTCCTAGATATCAAAGACTTGCAGGTTGAAATTGATGGAGACTGTGAAATGACCATGAAAATTAATGTTGAGTATATGAGTTAGAGTTTTCCGTAATGAACATTAAAGTATTGTTTTCTGCCTTGAACCTGTTGCTGCTCGATTTAAGCAAATCAGGTTCAGAAAATTAATAGATGGGCAAAATGACCTACTTCTTTATTGTGACTTGTACAGTAACAGAGACAGAACATTATATATTGCATTATGTACATCCTACACACATATATACTGTATATAATACCTTTTAGTTCTAATACAGCAGCCCCAGATTTGGAATGCATTTTTGGAAACTGCTATCAGCTACCCCAAAGCAATTTTATAGGATATAAGACTAAATATATAAAGCAGATTCACACTGTTTTCTTGAAATACTTCAAAAAAAAGTAATTTGTAGAAATCTGAGAACTGTGAACATTTTAATAGGGCTTTAAGTGCAATGTCCAATAGTTGCTGCTGTTCAGTAATTCTAGTATTAACAGCTGCTCTGCCCATTCAAGTTAGATCTGAGCAAAACAATCACAGTCACAGAAAGAGCTGAAATTCTCAAATGTCACATAACCAAATCTATTTTTCTGAATCTCTCACTTTCAAAAGTGCTTATGCATATTGATATTTTATATACATGGGCAAATATGGAAATTAAGAATTTTTTTAGGTGTCTCTTGATTGCGAAAAGATTTTAGCAAATACTGATATACAACTAAAATTGTTTAAAATACACAAGGGTCTGGAGCACATTTTGATAATGTTATTACATAATCAGTGTGTCCACCAATAGTCAAAGAGCATGCTTAGAGTTGACATATCTTTGAATAAATTAGGGTCTGCTAACTAATCATGTCATGCAAATTTGAGGATCAGGTCACTTGATCTAAGGATTGGGGCTGGACAAAGGAGCTTCCAGTAGCCTCTTATCTGTGTACTTGAAAGGCCAGCTGACCACTCAGCAGTTGTAATCTTTCAAAGAGAGTGTCATTAGGGTAGGAAGCAGAGCCTTGCTCATCCAAACCCCCCATTTTCTTAACGACTCTTAGGAGGTCATAGATATCTCCATTTAGTGGGTCTTTTTCTTATTTAGATCTAAGGTTAGGGATGCCACTGTACTGTCAGCACAGTACATGAATATCAGTAAACTATGGTATATACCTATAAGTGTTGATCTGTGATTGCTGACAGATTATGTAGAAATGGTCCTGTAATTTATATTTGCTATATGTAATTCTAATCTCTGTGAGTCACGTTTCCTCACATTCTGCTTCCAGACAATATACTATACTCCATCCATTTCCCAAACCCATACTGTTTAGTAAGATGGAGAGGCTTATCTTGTACAGTTTGCATCAGGCACAAGGCAGGAACCAAATATTAAATAGGATGCCAGTCCTCAACTGTGCATAGTCAAAAAAATTGTACTTATTCATTTCAGGTTTTTCACCAGTTCATGTAATGTGTGAAAAACATAGTCTAACCACTGTGGAAATATGCTAGCCAAACATACTATTTAGGCTCCAGAGTTGGTTTCTTTCCCAAGCTTCTCTAACAGTCCTTTAAACTGTATCCTTTAATCACTTTAAACTTCAACCTTTATAGGCGAAAGAGAACTCAAAGGCTGCCTAGAGTTGCAGTAGTTTTTTCAGGGCCAATGATCTGTTAGACAGGATTAAAAAAGAAGATGGGATTGTTTTAACTGTTATTGATCCCTTCAGAAAAGTACATTACTTTTGCGCCAGTGAGTGCTAGAGTGCAACAGGCCAGATCACATTACTGAGGATAAATCTGAGAATTTTTGTTGCTGCATCACTGTGTAGTGTTCAGTTTTGATCTCTGTCTTTAAAGAAATGAGCACAACTAGGAAAATTTAGTATAACATTCTTAAGCCTACATAATCCAAGGTCGTGGGGAGCCAGAACATATCCTGGCAATATCAGACACAAGCCGGGAACCCTGGATAGTATATCATAGAAAATACTTTTGCTATTACCCATTCTGAAACAGGATTAATATGTAACAGTGGGCTTACTGTAACCCCATTGTTCCTGAGGAAGTGGGCAAAAAGGTATGTAGACATAGGAAGAAGGTGCAAAGCCCATACAACAATAGCCAAGTGTAGGATTAAAAGTCAGAATATTGAATTAGAGATGCAAAGAACTAACCACTGTGACACCTAGAAATACAGTACATCCATGGTAAATAGCAGGGATTGCTCTTAGTGGAAGAGTCTATTGACTTAATGTCTATATAAATAGAAGGTGGTGATGAATCTGTGAAGGTTGGAACTACCAAGAGGAAGAATCAATCAACAAATGTAGACTTTTCAGGCTACCTTCTGCATCCATAATTTTGGATACTTTGTATTGTATATGTCTAACTTACCTCTCTATAGCCTGAGCTGGCAATATCAGATATAAGGAAACCAACAATATTTGAGGCACCATTCTGTCACAGGGAAGAGTCATGTACACACACATAGTTACTCACAAAAGACCATCTTAGGGCTTGCAGTTAATGTAAACATGCACTTTCTTGGGATATAAGAGAAATAAATCAAACTGGTACAGGGAGAACAGGCCAACTCTGTATACAGTAGATGGATTCTGGGGCTGAGAGGCAGCAATGATGGATGAGTGGATGAGTCATCATGCCATCCACTCCAATATGCTACTTATTGTTTATTAGGAAAGACATAGTCTCCACTTAATGTCAGCATGTACATCTTGTAGCTGCCCTCATCCAAAATTGACATCTTCCACATTTTGACAGTTTCTCAGGTTTTTTTTTTCTGTGGTTAAGTTAACTGCAACAGACCTTTTCTTCCTTTGCTCAACAATACTATAAATGCTGATAAAGTTTAGTCACCATCATTTTTTAAGAGATTTTATTCATTTAGTAACCCTTAAAAAGAAATATTGCCCCATAAAACAATGAAATTGTGACAGAGCTTCATGATGGTTATGATAAATAGACAGCCGTCCTCCAGCTAAATGCTAATTTTAGGCATTTTTCAATGTATAAACCACAGAGCCAATGAGATCAAAAAGAAAATAAGATTCTGAATTTCCATAAAATATATTGTAAATTGCTTCCTGTTTTGCCATAATTATTTCTTTCCTATAAATGGACAGACTGTTCAGCTAACATGATAGACAGAAACACTGTATGGAACTAAAATAGATCATATTTGTTTAGCTGCTGCTTCTGTGTTTTTTTTTTTTTTTTGTAAAATTTAACTGTTTTGAGTAACTAATATGGTGTCATATTATACTATAAAAATAAAAATAAAATGAATAGTTAATTGCTGTATACTTTACCAACCTGGTACATTTTTACAAATGTTTAGACATCTAGAAATAAATATTAGCTGCTGTTAAGTTGTTAAATTCTAAATTGATTCAGTGGGAGTAAACACTGATGCACCTGATGCCATCCTGCTACCTTTATAATATAGGTTCTTAAACTATGGGTTGCGCGTTGTGGAGATTTTTGTCGTGGATATTCATGATTTACAATATTTCAAAATGGGAAAGGGTCACCTTGGGCAGTATAAGCAAACAGCATTGGTCCATTATGATCATTGTTGGCGATGCCCCCGGAATGAATGTTAGTGCCGATTGTCCTAGGAGTTAGGGATTATGATTGGTGGCATTTCTCCACAGTTAATGTTTCAGCAGGATGACGATTAGTGGCAATTCTCCAAGGGGGATGCCCTGGTCCCCAGGATGATGGTCGACATAAAAATGGCAAAATTGGGTCACAAGGAAAAAAAAAGTTTAAGGACCACTGCCGTGTATATAAAATATAGTTACAAACATTCTCAGATCTTCCTAACCCAATTCTTGGTTGCGGGGATAATTTTATTCATTGACCCAATTTTGTTTTGACAGTTCTTTAACTACCTATTAATCCTGGCACTTACACTCTGCAAAATGTCTGCAACTACTCTGCAACTACACAGCAATACAGTATGTGTAGCATTCGGTCCATAGAAGAAGACATCTGTGAGAATGACAACCTTTAGCATCAATGGTGACAGGCAGCACACCATCGTCTATCTATGTAAAACGACAAAATATCCTGTGCCTGTGCCCGGGTTTAATGTCATCTGGTGACCACAAGAGGGCTGTAATGTTCAATAGACAAAAGCAACAAGATTCACAAGGAAAGAGTGGCATAAGGACTAGCATATCCGGTGAACAGAGGTTTGTAAATGAAAAATATGTTTGAAACAGACAGACCATTGTACCATTGTGCTCATTTTAATGTACAAGTGTTTCGCTGTGTTAGTATACTTATTCTACCAGTGTGACTTCCAGCATTAGTTAGATGATATTGCAGGATGCTTGAGACAGGGTAATCCAAAGGACATTCCTTGCTTTTTTTCCCCATGAATTCTGTCTACAGGAATGTATTTTTTTTTCTTCATGGCCAAATGGAGAGATCTTCTGTCTACATGATTTCTATTATATATTAATATATTAAATTAACATAAATCTTTGTTAACAGGTGCCTTCTCACGTCAGAACTAGGGATATTTGTAGTAAATGGGAGTGTACCAGAGAACTCCAAATGCACATTACTTTGCACTGCATCATTCTTCTTTGCACTTCCCATGTTTCTCATACAATTCCAACAGTTCCTGTTGAGCAGTAGAAATGTAACTCAGAAAAGTGGCCATGGACCACAAGTGGTGTAGGGCCTACATCATGCAGGAACTCAGTGGTAACTGAAAACAATGTTCATGCGGTGGAAAAACAATTATTCTTGGATGGTATGGCGGCGCACTGGTTAGTGATGCTGCCTTATAGATCCAGTGCATCCAGGTTTGAATCATGCACTCAGGGTTAATATCTGTATGAAATTTGCATGTTCTGCTTGTGTCGGTATGTTTTTTTTGCAGAATGCTCCTTCAACATCCAAGAAAAGTATGATATAGGTTGGTTGGTGCTTCTAAATAGACCTCTTGTAAAAATGAGTGTGTGGACACTGGGATAGATTGGCATCCTGTTTAGTGTTGGTTTCAGTCTTGCACTCTGGATTGGATTAAGCAGGTCTGAGGAAGTTATATCCATTACTATTCATCAAAACCTTTATACAGTATGCTCTTACACATGTAACTGCTTCTTGGGTATACATATTATTGATATCAGGAGAAGCCTGTAGTTATAATTGAGAGTAAACTTTTAATATAAAGTACCAAGAAGATATGTATTTTTTAATTGATGTAATGTAAGAATATTAAGAATGGAATAATGCAACAGTGATATAACAAATTATGGTTTTATTTTAAAACATGTCAGAATACTCTAGACATGCCACAATATGTTTGTAAGCCTTACTAGTCATTGTTTCATCTGTGTGTTAAATTAAATTTATGAAGACTTTCATTAGATGCAACAACAACTGCAAATCTTGTTACAGTGTACAGTATAAACAAAATATGACATTTTGCAAGAGACTGAGGAGGAAGATGTTTGCCGCTGGCAAAATGACTTGGCTTGAACTGCTTCTGTTATGGGGAATGTTATTAGTAAATATATTCTTTTCAGACATTTCTGTGTTGTGAATTGAATCTGAAAACTTGCTCATTCAATTCAATCAAATGGGAATGTGCTTAACTAAATATATAAAGTTGTTAGATCCCTTTCTTTAGCATTGTACAGTGCCTGTCCCAAAAGTACTGGGTACAAGGACTTAAGAGGGGCTGTTTCTGCACAAGATATCAGTCCAGCACAGGGCACGTTGTCACTACCATCAAGTTAATTAGTCACCTAATCTGCATTTCTTTTTTCCCAGTACTTTGAAAAAATGGTACTTGGAGAAACTATCAGAAAAATGTGACTAATCTAGAGTTGTGAAACAGCAGCACTAATTACTGATCTACCAGTTCTTTTCTTCAGCAGTTAGTACAGTTGCACAAAAAATGCATTGCTTCAGCTAGTTGGGCTCATTTTCACGAACTGAAGATGACTGGAGAATGAGTGTAGCAATATAAAAGCCCTCCAGACAGCAAATTACATTTTTAAAGATGGGTCATCATAAAGTGTTGCATTTCTTTCACTATATGTTCTTAATCTGAGTTCAAACCTAGTCCCAACCTACAAACAGGCCTCAGGCTGTTGATAAAAAAGACAAATGGTTAATGGTATCCACAAGGCTGGAGAGTCAGTCTTTTAGGCAGGCTAAAGATTGTTGAGCTGCCTTTGTTTAAATTCTATAAGACGTACAACATTTTAATGATAATTTAACTGTGCATGTAACATGTTGTGGAAAGTTGTTAATTATAAATAGTGTAGTATCCCTTCCCAGGCGGGCAAATAAATCTCGCAAGCAAGTGGTGGTAATTGTCCAAAAAAACTAAACAATGGTTTTATTTTTTACCGACTTCACAAGCCGAAAAACAACATAGTCAGGACAAACAAACAAGCACTGAACTCAAAACCATCCCACACCATGAGTTAAACACACTCTTCTTTTACCTGAACCTCCTTTCCAAAAGTCTCTCCTCCCCAGCACCCCAGAGGCTGCTTATTAAGAGTGGCAGTTATGTCTCTGCCCGCCCCTCTCAACAGCACTCAGTGCAGCCCCCGTTTTTTTTTTTTACTTTTTTTCGAACACACTGCCTCAGTGGCAATTTCTTTCCCAGATCGTTACAATAGTCTTATATACAGTATTACGTTTTCTGGAAATTGTCATCTGTTACTTAACCTTCTCTTAATAGTCACTGTAGGCCAGATTTCAATATGCAGCATAGCAGGATTAACCATCTTTAGTATGCCACGTTTAATGTTTCAATCAAACTGTTGTCATGCGTCTTTAAAGTACTGTAATTTGCCCAAGGAAAATCTGATTGGGTCAGTTATTTAAGTAACTAACGATAATAATATAAGATGATGATACAGTGCCTATAAAAGTGTTCACTCCTTTTGAAGTTTTCATTGTTATGCAATGTTAAATCACTGTGGATTTAATTCAGATTTTTTGACATTGATAAACAGAAAACACTCTTTAATGTCAATGTGAAAACAGATTTGTGCAAAGTGGCCTAATTGAATTGCAAATATAGAACACAAAATAGTTAAGTCCATTGGATGATAATGAGACGTGAAAGCTTCCAATGGGGGTGAATACTTTTTATAGTTACTCTATGGCACTAAAGATGGCATAGAGCCACTTTCTTTGTATGCTGTGTCCTTAAGGTTCCGAATGACATTTTGATAAATCACTAGTGCATGATATCTTTTATACAGTAATAGTATTAAGTAATGTAATGCTCCTTTTGTGTTTCATTGGGACCACATGTAATGTAAAGAGAAACAATAAAAAAAATGAATGTTTCTTGGGTCCTTTCTAGCAGAGGTGTTCTGTCCCTGACTATTTTTGGGAGTGGCTAGTCTACTTACTCATGTTCTTGTTTACCTTCCTATTCTCTCGTTTTCTTTTTCTGGCCACCCATTTCCTTGTCTTTACCAGCATGTGCTGAATCACCACCAGGTTCAGAGTAGCTCTTTATAGAATTGACACTAGACTAGATCTTCTTCTAGTTGTGTCTGAAGTTCTTGCACCCCTTGTCACCTGAAACATCTAAAGAGCAGGAAATGTTGATTTCCACCATGTACTATTCCCTATGTGTGAGACTATTTTGAACTTAATTGGTTCTAGAATGCTGAATTCCACTGATATCATCTAGGAGTGGTGTCTTCTCACTTTTTGGTGTCTTCCTTTTTACCACAGGTTTTGGTGCAGGTTGACACCTCCATTTTCTCTTTTCACTTACAATCCAACCCCACAAGAAAATCAAAACTACAAGTCTGTCTAGAAGAAGTACTTAAGTTTTCATGCATTAGTACTTAGACATATCTGAGTTATATGCAATTAACAGGGGCAGTTACTGGACTACACCCTCAAAAAAATTGCCCATGATCTTGCTGGCTTGAACCTTGAGTTTCTTTGTGTTTCAGAATCATCATGCTTAAATCTTTTTTGTAGTTGTTTGGACTCTGTGCGATACTGATGTATTCAACAAATGCTTCTTAAACTGAATGTATTAGCTCAAGATTCATCTTTGGGCAACAGATGCATCATTTTAGGAGTCAACATTCTGAGCACACAACAGGAATAGTTCTTATTCTTGTTTAATACTTTATGAAGAAAGGATTCAACTAACTTACAATTAATACTCAACTGGGGATCTGATATCTTGTGCATAATAATAATTAAATTCTTCCTTACAATTCGATCCTTGGCTGTAAAGTTTTTTTTTGTCATCAAAGTAAAAGGCTGGTCAAACCTTAAGTAATTTTTGTCTATTTCAATGTCAACTTGGTTTTGAAACAAAAAGAACTACTAGCATTTATAGTTTATATTGTAATTCATGTATTTTAGTACACGGGGCCTCACATACTAAAGCAGCACCGTAGAATGCCCTGTTCTGGTTTATGTTGAAAATATTTTTTCTCCTTTGTACCTGATTTCTATAATAAGAGCAAAGCTATATATTTTTGTTTTTGAAAGAAAATTTGTAGTATTAAGGACTATTATTAGATGTGAATTAAAATACTATAAAAACTATAGGAGGCATTTTTTAAATCTAGCTGTAACAGGCAGTTGAAATAATTTTATTTGGAGGGTTTTAATTTCTTGCCTATATACCATACAATATTCTACTTCAGAAAATGAAAACTTTTCAAATTGCATATCATGTACAGTATATCCTTCTGGCGTTTTGATTTTTGTATTGTTTAGACACAGTTGTCAGTACACTATGTAGTAGTTCAAGGCTCCTTATAAATAAGATAGACAGCTTATTTTTATTTATCCTAGGGTCATGTACTCTACAGTTTTTGGTTAGTGAAATTGTGGTACAGTTTTTGTTGTGACTAAGAAATAACTGGGAATTCACAATGGGTTGGCTCCTACATTGACTGTAGCTTGAAGGGTTTTAGAGAGAATCTGGTTTCCTGGTGCCTTATTCATTATTAATGGTAAATTGTCTTTTGTTTGAAAGTCTTTTTTTTTGGCTGCATTGCTTCCTACTGTATGCGTTGTACAACTTGTTTCTTACTACCATATGGGTAAACTCTGCAGCCCTATAAATGATATTTCTTTGCTCTTTGAATATCTTCCATCAAATTGATTTTTTTAATGGTAAGGAACCCACAGTGTTATCTACTTTTGTCAGCCAAATCTAAAAGACAAAATGATCATCCTTTATGAAAATGGCATACAGAAAGAAAAGAGGTAGGAACGAACTTTAACAGAATGACTGGCAGCAGAAAATTACTTGCTGCAGTCTTTCTGTGATAGCAATCTGAAAAAAGCCTCAGATGTCAAACCTACTTTTGGTCTGCTTTAAAGATAAATCTGTGGTTTAAATATGTGAGCAGCTGAATCATACTTAAATATGTAAAGAGATTTATGTTTGAGAAGTATGAGAATGCTGCACCAAGGACAATGGGAGGTCTGAGTGTTGGGAAGAAAGGAGCCTGAGGTAAAATGAAGTTCACAGAGCACTGCTGGAAGCATTCTTGGGATGCTACTGAAAGAAATGAAGAAATCAATGTTATAATTTAAGTTAGAAGCCCAGGTTTCTTAAAGCCAATTGTTATTTATTCATTTATGTGTGATTCTCAAATTTAAAAAAAATCCTTATGATTTATATTTGCTGCATATAGAAAGATATGCCTTGAAACTTAATGATAATAAATTAACATATTCCAGACCAAAAATGACCATGGTTCAAAAGATTTTTTCATTCTTTAGGAACTAGGAGCAATGTTACTAGAACTGTGCTCTTATTTCACATATTCATCATTCCGAGTTTGAATTCCACCTTTGTTGTTTTTGTGGAGTTTGCACATTCTTTGTGGAACTAGAGGTGGGAAAAAACACATGCAATGTTTCCCATGTTGGGTTAGCTGTTGATTCTGAATGGGCCCCATGGGAATTCAAGAAAGGGTGTTTGCCTTAGTAACCCAGTATAGTGTTGTTCACTGTCTTGTACTCAGAACGGCTTAGGCTGCCCAACATAACTCTGACATATAGTGCAACGATTAGGAAATGTGAATTTATTTTATTATATGAATAACTTTTTCAAACATTTAAAATATATCAAGTATTGAAGAAACTAGTAAATAAAAAAGATGTTGAGCCAAAACATGGCTGTCCTTTATTTGCACCTATAGGCAGACTGAAAACTCTAACAGAAAACCTTTCTTTAATCAACTATATTCATTTACACAACACATTTGCAAATATTTTATTTTTCACCAGTCAGTTTTAGAAAAATGAGATACTCCAGAAACACACCACTAAAATCCCATACTAGTTAAACATTAAAAGTCCCAGGTATAAGAAATGACTTCTTATATGTATACTGTTAGCAAAGAACAAAGTACAAAATGAAATGTGATATATAATATAATTTTCTAATCTAAAATGTGATGGTAAAAATAAAGTCAGGATGTCTTAGTTTAATAGGCAGTTAGTTTCAAGCACCTTTTTTTTCTTTTCCCTTACCCAAGCTAAAGTGGAGAGAGATCACTTCACCCCTGGTCTTAACTGCCTTTTCATTTCTTATATTTCTACAGTACGTGAAATAAGTTATTTTTGTTTATTAAACACTTTTCAGTTTTAATTTTGTTTTTGGAAATTTTGCTTTTCCAATTTGGTGAATATATGGATCTTCAAGCAGCAACTGTTCACAGACAAACTTGGACCACCTGGATCATTTGCTGTTTGCTGTTGAGTCATTGAACCCCTTTTCGCTGGAGTATTCCTTAAGCTTGCGACTAATGTAGTGAGCAAAATTATCCTGAAGCTTTAAAACTACTGTAAATAAAAGGTTGCCATAGTTAAGGTTATAGATTTGTATTTGAAAATAGTAATTTGGTATGCTGTGCTTTTTATCATTTACTAAATATGCTTGATACAATTTAGATTAATGGGCAGTCCCATTAAAATCATTACTTCAAACATGTTGCATTTTTTTATTTGAACTTGACTAAAAATTTTCCATGCAAAGGATTGGTGTTCCATCTACTGCTGCCTCTTGTAGATTTTAGTAATGGATAGAAGTTAGGTATTTTATTATAAACTAGCCATGGCACCTGTTGAAGACAGATACAACAATAATTTAAAAATATTTGCAGTCTCTTGCCCTTACGGATTTGTTTGTCCAAACCTTTCTTCACTGACACACCCTTTCTCAAGTGTGTATGTGTAATTCCTTCTTCTCAGACTCTTGTCGTTATTTTTGAGGTGCCTTTCATGCTTCCTGCATAGTTTTATGCTTCCTGTCCTTAAAGGCAACTCTCAGTGTGTATCCTACATCTTTACTCCTTCTCGTGCATATCACATTCACACTTCCTCTGTCGTTGTGCCAACAAAGCCAAACTGACCAATCAGATTTCTCTGGGGGACTGGATGCACAGACCTTGGTGTTTTATTAGACAGATTACTCTATTACAGCAGATGTAAACTCTAAGGGCTGGTTTATACTTTGTGCACAGAATGTGTATGCACATACATCATGGCTGCCACGTGTTCCCAGCATTCATGTGACACCTCCTCTGAGCAAATCCTCAGAAATTAACATGACATGTGCACGAGTTGCAGTACCAATAAAAAATTGGGGGGCGCAGTGTGATCAAGTCAGAAGGTGACTTACTTTCAACATGTGACAAAAAGCCGCTTTTCAGATCCTACAGGATGGTTCAATGTTTGATGAGTGGTTTGATGTGGTAATGTAAAATGGCAACATACAAATGCATTTGTGGTGCTTTTATATTTAAACGTTGCATATTCCCCATCATAATGACACAATACATTTTAATGGTGTCACATACCATCTTCTGTACAGTACAGCAGCATATTTGAGCCATAGAGAAAAAAATTAGGAACACAGTGAAAACGACTATTTTGTGATTCAAGTGGAAATTTTTACTTTAATCTTGTAGTTTATTTTGTCATTAAAACACAACTTCGTAAACATCATCTTAAAACTGACCCACTTGATAATTGCTACGTGTTTCTGGGGCTTGCATGGAGAGCAGTGGCAGGCAGTGATTGCCACACAGAACACATGAAATTTATGATTTCCCAGCTCTCTGCACATTTAGAATCCTTAGATTTATAATTGATATCACTTTCATGATGAAATATGTTAAAGCAAGTCTGATACATTTTACAGATAAATCATTAACTTAATTTAAATAATAATACTGTCATTAATTACACATATGGGGACGGCACATTGGCAGAGTGTAAGCGCTGCTTCCTCGCAGGAAGTCATGTCCCTTGTGTTCCCTGCCTGGAGTTTGCATGTTTTCCTTGTGGGTTTCCACAGTGTGCTCCGGTTTCCTTCCAAAGACATGCAGGTTTGGGGTTTTGGTGATGCTAAAATGACGTTAGTGTAGGTGTGTGCTTGTATTCACCTTGCAATGAGATGATGTCCCATCCAGGGATTGTTTCTGCTTCGTGCCTGATGCTTGCTGGAATGGGTGCATCCCTGGATTAATGGATGTAATCATCATATATCCTCCTTTTCAGAGATATTGTAGCAAGGTATCCTCAGAATTTAATGAATGTTTTGGGCAATTCACATCACAGCAAAGCCTAACATTGTCTGTGATGATACCTCACACCACCACCTGGTGGAATCTTCCAGATTTATGTAAAGTACGCATGCAAGTATAAACAGTACACCGCTTGCGTAGCAGTAGCGTCCACAGATGCACGCGTCATGTGAAGTATAAACCTGTGAAGTTGTGTTTTGTTACTTAACTATTATGTATTAGATAACATAAAATTCTCAATCTCAAAATGTCTAATAAGGGTAATTCATTACCAGGGTCTACGACAGCAGAATTTGACATTAAAGAGAAAGTATCCCTGAACAGGAGTCCATCCATTGCAGCACCCAGTGTTGCACACATAATTGGCAAATTTACAATCAATAACTGATTTAACACACAAGTTTTTCAACTATATGACAAGAAAACTGCAGAACTTGGAAAATAATATCGTCAGAGTGCCACGTTGCACCCCTACCAAAATTAGGCATTTGGTACAAGCTTAGAACAATGGGTCTGTGTGGTAGCAGAATTAAGCCTGGTTATACAGTAGTAAATTAATATTACACAATGTTTCCTCTAGAGACTCTTGGAACTAAATGAGAGTACTGTCCTTCTCGTTTAACTAGCAAGTTTAATTTTAACCTGGTGTCTGGTATCTGCAATGACAGGTTTACGTTCCCAGTGACTCTGTGCTGAAAAATGTAGGTTCAGTAAAGAAACTTTTGGACAGAGAAACACTTAATGTGGAGAATTAATTTAGTTGTAATCATTTTGGAATTCACAAAGTAATGCAGCTTCAGGTTACACAGGATGCCATCCAGTATTTTAGGGTTAAGAGACTGTCATGACTTAAGGTTGAAATGTGTTGGTGATCAAATAAAATATAGTGCAAAGGAGCAATGCTGCTTACCCGTGCTCGCTGGCAGTGTTGATACTAACAGTATACAGCTAAAACTGCCTTAATGAATTGTAATGAATATTGCATCTGATACATTATCTTTTATTTAACTTTCAAGTAAAATTCCAAAATGTCTTGATATATTCGACACATGCAAAAGCTACTTAATCTGTCTTTCTCAAAAATACACATTTTTATTCTGGGCAGGATAACCAGCTGTTCCAGAGAGAAACCAAACTGTGCTTGCAAGGGTTGAAATCTTGGTTCCTGAGTCAGCAAAGCTGTTGCTTTTTATGAAAGCATATATCATATTCAAAGACTTTGCCTGCACTGCTTGTGTGAAGGAGGCAAGTAAATCATTCAAGTATTTTTTTTTTCTTTTTCCTTTAGCATTTTTTGACATCTACAGTATAGTGATTTTTGACGCCTACTTTCCTCAGGTTTAGCTACAAGATCAAGACCTTTTATCCTGGAAAGAACTCATATCTTTATTAGTGCATAAGGGCAGACTGATCCCTTGTGAAACATTGATCTAGTACTTTCAAGCACAGTGGTTTTTAAACTCCATGCTCTCTAAGCATGTTTATTAAGTGTCAATTCGTCAAGCACATTTTCAGAATTAATGGGTGTCTCTGGGAGTTCTTCAATAATGTGAATAAGTTACTAGCAGCACCAAGACAAGGCTCACCATTAATGTATTACCAAAACTTCTACCACCTGGAGGTGTGGAATAATCTTTCTGGTACTTCATAGGTAAATATAAATTGCATTTCAATTGAAAAAAATATTCTGGACAATTTTTAAATGAATACATAATTGAAAAGTACAACAACATAAAACATTTGACAACTGTTAGAATGAGTGTTACACTTTTCCCCAGCTCCATGAGCTCTTAATATCATCTTTTTTACTTTAAAGTACAATAATCTGATCATGCAATACTCTAATCTGCAAGGGCTTCTGTTTGTGCCTTGTCAAATTATATAAACAGCACACACAATGTTGATCTTCTCTTTTACTTTTCATACTTTATTTTTAATACATTTAATTGGAATTGTTTTAGCCTTGTTCAATATACGAACATCTAAGGAAAAATACAATTCTGCAAATCCTTCAAAATTGAATTCAAAGACAAAAACAATTTCAATATGTAGTTATTTGCAGAAATTTAAATTCATGAATTTTTTATAATAAGTGTTTATGAGCTTATATATGTAATAGAATTTTTGTCTATTTTTCTTTGCTAAATTGCTGAAACTTTTTCATGTACCAACAAAAACCAACATATGCAGTACATATAAATCAAATATAAAGCATTTTTTTCATCTTCCAGGTGTTATTCTCAATGTTTTTCTTTTTGTTTCTGATTTATTTATTTAAAGAGCTACTGTAAAAACCCTGATTTCCTGGGGTTACATTATCTATCTATCTATCTATCTATCTATCTATCTATCTATCTATCTATCTTTACACAAGGATATTTTTAAAAAATCATATTGTTATCCAAAGGCTTGGAAAACAAAGACTTAGTCAAGTGTTCAAACTTTTCTAGGCATTTCCCATCATAACAGTAAAACATTCAATCTTGCCCAGATGAAATTGATGTCAGTATTTCTTAATGCATTTCAGATATCAGTCCAGCATTTTACTATCTTGAAGTAAGTTTCACTATATTTTATATGCAAGGCATTTTGAGATGTCTGTGATTCATTTCAAGATATGAAATTGAAGTTTAGTATATTTCAGATTGACCTCCTCTATACTGTACGTAATCTTAAAGTGATTTTGAGAATAACTTCCTATAAAAGTTTATTTTTTTCACTAGGACTTTCTGTCTGTTTTAAGATATCTCAATATGTATTAGTGATATATTAGAAAAACAAAAAAGCAATTTTGAAATATCTGGAAACATATCTGAGACACCTTTAAGTAGCTGTCTCAAAATCAAACATAGATCATTTGAAATTCCATCCTGACTTTTTAAAAATATCTTCGAATGTATTTCAGATGTCTTGATATCAAATTTGAGATATCTTGAAATATATTTAAAGATACCTGAAATGGAGGAGAAAACCATTAATATATAAGGAAGTTAATTTGAGATCGCTAATATTAATGTTATTTTTTTCTAATGTGACAGAATCTAAAGATATCTGAAAAGTGTTTTGAGATCTAAAAATGACATCCTGGGCAATTCAGGATATCTTGAATACAATTCAAGGTATCTTAAAATGACAGAAAGTCCCACTATAGCATACCATTTCATCTCATCTCATCTTATTTTCTGAAACTTCTTTTCCTGGTGAGAGAAAGATATCACAGTAGCAGCAGTCTTAACAGATTAGCCCAGACTTTCCCATCCCCAGCTATAAATTCTAGCTCTTCCTGGGGAATTTCCAGGTGTTCCCAAGCCAAACAAGAGATATAATCCTCCTGGCATGCCTTGGATTTACCGCAGGGTTTCTGCCCAGTAGGATGTGCCCGGAACAACTCTAGGAGGAGCATCGTTACGACATGCCCGAAACTACTCAACTAGCTCCACTCAATCTGGGGGAGCACTAACTCTACTCTGAGTCTCTCCTGAATCATGGAGTTTCACAACCTACCACAGAGTGTTAGCCCAGCCAGCCTTATTTCTGAAACCTCATTTCTGCCACTTTTACTTGTGAACTCATTCTTTTAGGACTAAGCAGTAAATTTATGGAGAGGAGGTTGCAAAAAGTACTGAAAAAGTTGAAGACAGGTAAAGCCGGTTGCCCAAATAGAGTGGTTCTGGCACTTGTAATGAGGAGTTGGAGTTGAGTGGTTGATAGGAATTTGAAACAAGATTGTGTGTGAAGCTTGATTTCTAAAGACTGCAGAAGAAGAGTATGAATTCCAGTATAAAAAGGAAAGGATGATTCACTGAAGTGAGGGTCATATCTAGCTATCAAGCTTTTGAAGCATGTAATGAAGGTGGTTGAAAATGTGCTAGAGAAAAGAATCCAGGATTAGGGGAAAGTTAGCTAAAAATAGCTTTGCTTCATGCCTGGAAAGTTTTGTTGTTGGCAAATTCAATAAAAGAATCTGGCAAAGGGAAAGAAGCAACATTTTCCAATTGCAGATATGAAAAATAAATCTGACACAGTGCTGTGAAAGAAGGTGAGATGAGCATTAAGAAATTTAGGTGGAGCAGAACAGTTAGGGTCTGTGGTGTCAAAAATAAGTGGAAGCATGAATGATGGTCAGAACAATAGATGGGAAGAGTGAAAGTTTGAGATGAAGATGGGGCTGTACCGGGTGTCAACTCTGAGTCCATTGTTTTTTGTGATAGTGATGAACGTGATGATCATAGGAGTGCATGAAGGATTGCCTTGGGAGCACTTATTTGCCAATAATCCTTTTCTGTTTGCAAAAATTTAAATGGGATTAAAATATCTGAAATGCAATTCAAGATAACTAAAAACGTCCTTGTTGCCTCATCTAAATGCATCCTTCTGCACACATTCAAGCAAGTGTGATGCAGCTGGGATGAGAATCAGCACCTCCAAGTCTGATGTCATGGTTCTCTCTCAGAAAAGGCTGGTTTGCTTTATCCAGGTTTTGGGGGGATAACCACCTTTAGTTGAAGAGTTAAAGCAATTTATCTGTGGATCATGTCCAGTAATGATATAAAATAGGAATGTGAGATCAACAACCAGAATGGAGCATCAGCAGTTGTTCTACAGGTACTGTACTAGTCCATAGTGATGAAGCCTAAAATCTAAAGGCAAAACTCTCAGTTTACACGATGATCTGCATGCTTGTCTGTATCTACAGTATGTTCATAAATTGAGGGTGATGCCTTCTATTTTCACTCAATGAACATCATTATCCCTTTCTTACTACTCATTCCACAGCTTCACTGTGTACTTCTTCCTGATATCCTTAGCCCCATTACTATTAATCATGATGTCCCACTCAGCATTTTGCAAGCAAATTCACACCCAGTACATCCTATCTTTCTTTTGTCATCTGCTTCATATTCCTCAACACATTCCTCTTTTCTTCTTCATTCTGCTGCTCACTTGAAAGCTTCCATCTTTTAGCTTCTTACACCTTCCCAAGGTCTTATTTTAGCATTTTTACAGTGCTTTCTTTATTGATCAAACTGTCATTGAATGTCTTTGTATTCTGTCACTCCTCTTTTCTTCATCTTCATCTCTATTTCAGTAATTCACCACCATTCTGTTGTTTCAGACATTCTTTTTTCTTCCCATATGCCACTCTTACTTAATGATTCTTTAACTCCATTTTCTCTTACTACTAGTGCTTCAGAAAATGTATTTTTCCCAATGTCCTCCAACTTCTAGACTTCCAGCCTCCTGACACACATCCTCTTAACTTTCTTCATGCTTTATAACTAAACAGTCTCCTACAACGAACCATTGTTGTTGTTAAATAACCTTCTCCAGGGTTCACCTTCACATTTTTCATTGTGTCCTGGTCAGCTTTCTCACCCACATATTGTCTGTTGTGTTCATGTCACCAACTTGTTTTCCTTCTTCTTTGTAGGCATGTTGTTAAATGCAATTATTTTTGTCACATCACTTAATTACAGTACCCTCACAGCCTCAACATTCCTACTACTGAAGCAAAAGCTCCCACACAATCCCTTATAACTATTAGCACTGGCTCCCACATGCCATTCAAGTTGCTGTCCATTACAGTTATCTTTTTCGAGGCACCCCCGATGTCACATCTGTCAACCTGTCTCAAAGTCATCTTTCTTTTCTTCACTTATGTCAACCTATGGGGTGTATGCTCAAACTATACACATCAGTTGTTTACCAACAATAAACTTCAAAATTCCAAGATACTCCTTCACCACCACTTTGTCTGCCTTTGTTTCAGACTCCAGCATTGTCATCACTTGGCCCCTGCTAGAAACGTAATTTTCGCCATTTCCACTATGTATTCTCACACCTTTACCTTTCCACCATATCTCCTGTATGCAGCACATATCTGTTCTTCTTCTATTTTAGCACTTCCACTATTTCAAAATGTTTCATTTGATTTAGGCAGGAAGGAGCACTAGTGGTGTACTATGGGCTATACTCTGCCCATGCCTCATAACCCTCTTTCCCTTCCTGACACCAACATCTCTTACTGTCCTTTTACAACAATACAGAAGGACAGTAATCTTATTCTAATGGGGTAAGCTTAGAATGGCTGCTTGCTGTGCCACTCTGTAATAGTGGCTGTGTGTCTTTTCCATGTTCTTGTGGCCTCGGAACCCCTACAGTTTTTTTTTCTCCAACCCTCTGGAGTTGTTTTTTCTGTCCTCTTGGCCATCGGACCTTACTTTATTCTTTGTTGCTTAGTATTGCCTAATCTTATTTTTATATTTTTCTTTTTTCTCTTTCTTCATCCTGTAAAGCACTTTGAGCTACATCATTTGTATAAAAATGTGCTATATAAATAAATGTTGTTATTGTTGTTGTCCCTTTTCATAGTCTCTCCCATAGCTGGTACTGAATCTGCTCATTTGAAGAATGGATTGGCAGCTTATGCTGTTTCCCCTAGGTGACACAGCACTGTTCTTCTTTCCTGCATGAATCAGTGCTATTAAATATTTAAAAAATATGCAGTCTTTAACACAACTCTGATGCTAAAAGTAAAAAGGGTTATTTTTCATTCTCTGTACTTAAGCACTCTAAAACTAATGAAGGAAAAAGTAAAGTTTCCAGAATCTGTTTGTCTACATTAATGTGTTGTTTAAGACATTAAAGACTGTCATAATTGCTGGCCCATTAAACAACAAACTGTGTTATGTATAAAGGACAGTTTCCTAAATGAGTGAGATTAAAAACCTTTTATCCACAATCAAAAAATGAACTTGATAAGGAAATGTGAATGAAGACTTTTTAAAAAAGAGGCATAAAGAATAGGGTAGTTTGGGTAAAGTCAATACTATCATATGATTTATTTGGAAAAAGAATGTCTGGTCATAAAAAAACTGTGGGTCCTTAAACTACTCTAAAACTGTCTGAAGCATCATGGAAAGAGGAGCATTAGAATAATTGTGTGAATCTCTTGATACAGTATGATTGTGGGGGTTATTATGTTTCTGAAGTTGCTGAACATGCTGAATTGGTTCCTGTAATGATTGTTTATTTTTGCTTTCACTTTGGGGTTGTGATTAATTTGTAACATCATTGTGCTTACATTTTACACTGCCATTTTGTGTAGATATTTATCATAAGCAAAAATATTTTCTGTGTCAACCAGAAGTCTCAACATGTGATGTCATTGTTCCGCTCCTATTTTTGAATATGCCATCCAATCTTCTGCGTGAGGATTCAAGAACCTTTGGGGTGTTAGCTGGCCAAAATCTACTTGGGGGTTATATTCTCTGTGTGCTGTTTTATTTTGAATTTTGGTTTCCAGTGTGGTTTAATTGTTTTGCTTGTCTTTGATCACCTTATTGTAACCCTTGCTAGTTTTTAACTTTTGAACTTTCTCATGTCCTTATCCTTGAGAGTTTACTTTTCTTACCTGCCTCTTTTCTGTCCTTGTAGCAAAATTTGTGTGTGCTAAAGCGAGATCTCTGAAAGACTGGCTCCCTTTCCAGTGTTTGTGTCTGCTCCTAGGATAAGCTTGTAGTGACCCTGATTTGGGTTACATAACACAGTATTGTGTTATGTTAACATCAGGTCCTTAAGCCACCTGAGATTTCAAAACTTTATACTTTTGTGGTGCTCCATTTCACCAAATTGTTGTCAAGTGTGGTCAAAAATGTTTTTATAGTCTTTAATCAAAGCAATCAAAAGTAGGTTGTCTCCTTGTAAAAATGCTGGTTGGCACACTCTGTATTTGTGCTTAATAGGCAATATCAACTATAAGTTGAGACTTAGAAAAACAGGAGTTTCTGTATTTACAGGTAGGCTTCAAATAGAAAAATGTCTTATTTTAGGATTTCCCTAGATATAAATGAAACAGCAGTTTTGGAAAAATTGCACACTTGAAACACATCTTGAAGGTTTTATTGTTTGATACAAGTGAAAATGAAGGAGGCAATTCAAAAATGAATTTGATCATCAACTCCTACAAAGCTTTTTCTATGGTAGTACTGATTGTTTTGTTGCCAGTCCACCCTTCACATAATTTGATAAAAAAAAAGGACTTTTTCTCACTCCCCAAGTATCATTCAGTAAATCTGTAACAAAGTCACAATATTACGCAGGATGAAAACCCTTTACATTGAGAATTTTCTACAAAGCTACATATAGTTTTATTGTTTAAATATTGAAAACATTATAATGACTGTAGTTATTCTAAATATGCTTTTTCATTTAAAAATTCATGATTTTTAAACATTTCCTAAATTTCTAAAACCATTAAGGATTGCTAAAAATGGCATGTTCTGTTATTGAAAGTGCTTGCTATGGATAAGATATGCATAGAGAACCTAAAAAAATGAACCCCAGCCCATGGGGATCCATAGGGAAATGTTTGGGAATCACTTTTTTAAAAATTGTGTGCCAGCACTTTTTATTAGAAGTAAACATCCTGCATATTTAAAATGGGGCACAATGGTGACACAATGATTAGTATGCCAGAGTTGTGGGATCTAATCCTGGCCTGAGCCTTCCCAGTATGGAGTCTGCACCTTCTCTCAGTATAGACATATTTTTATACAATATATTTTAACATATTTCTCTCTGATCTGTATAGAATGCTGTTAAAATATTTTTTATTTGTTATAATTAAAAGCATATATGTTGTGATTGATACAAAAGCTTGTAAGCAGACCCTGTATCCAGAAGATCGATCAATTGATAGGCATTATTTCTGACTTCCTTCTAATTTCAAACTCATCTGGTTTGGGCACAGAAACTCCTTTCAAGGTTTGAGACAGGAGTGGTTCCATTGCTACTCTTGCATAACCAGGAATCACCTCCAGCTTAGTCAAAAAGCATTACTGGCAGTGAGATTGTTTTCCCGGACCATATCTTGCAGAGAAGCTTGCAAAGTCTAAGGCATGGCTACAGCATGATGGTGCTGCCAGTTTAAAATGCCACTATAGCCATGTTTACTTTAATTTTTACTCCAGCTCATGGAGTGTTACTCTTCCCAATCTACTAGTGTCTCAAATTCTACTCTGAAATCCATGTAAGCATCATGACAAACATCCTTTGAACCACTTAATCTGAATCAATGATGCATGGAGAAGGTGTCTTTTTCAGCAGCACATGGTGCAAGGTCTAAAACTATGTTTGACAAGGCTTCAATCTATCATATAGCTCATACTGTAGACACATTCACACACTGAGGTCAACTTACAGTGACCAGTTAACCTAACTTTCTTGCCTTTAGAGAAAAAAAAGAGAAACAAAAAGACAGGAAATAAACAACAAAAACACGAGGATATGAGGAGAAGGTGCAAACTCCACACAGATAGTGACCAGGCAAGAGATTCAGTGCACTGGATCCATGAGGCAGCAGTGGTACCCAATGCACCACTATGTTTCCTGACAAACCTCAAAAGATATCCATAATGCTAAAATAAACAACACAGTTATCTTCACATTTACACTGTAGAACATTTGTTTAGTTGTTTGGTCCCCACTCCCAGTAGAGCCTATAAACAGATGGCACTAAATAGTCTTCACTGGTTTGGAAACTATTGCTTCCTTACATGAAAACATGTCTTCTGTGATTTTTCATTGTTTTGTTTTTTTTGTTTCTTAAAATTCATTTACATTTTTGAGATACTATGTGTTTATACAGTGTATTATATTCAAAGTGCCTTCAATGGCATACTTTAGTAAAGGTAAGAAAAAAGGAAATGAAAAAATGTCTTTATTGTACATAAAGTTAATATTATACTCAAATTATGAATATTTCCTTGGAACACTTTATCTCATTGAACTAATGGATTTTTCTCATGATTATGCATAACATATAGATATTGTGGTCAACCAGTCACCTTCTATGCATTTTCTAAACATGAGCATTAAACGTACCAGGTGAGGTAAAGAGAAAAAAGTCTATTAAAAACCTACCACAGCAAATTAGTGTCAGATATGTAAAGGTGCTGATATGCATTAATTACATGGATGAGTAGCTAGTTTTCACATTACAAAGCATCAAAGCTCTTTTTTTCTCTTACATCACACTTACTTCTTTAGAGTCTGCCCTCATTTTTTCCATCTCATTTTACTCTTTGATTTTTACCCTAATTATACTACACAGTATTGTTTTTCTGCCACTTTTACCATCACTCCATTCCCCATATTTGATCAACGAATTTAAATATAAACATCAATTTATTCCCCTTGGATAGATCTTTAACCACACAGTGTTATCATATTTTGTCTGTGTTGAGTTGTATATGAACTCAGACAAGCTGATTAGTTTCATTTGCAGTAAGTATAAATAATGGGAAGAGCATAAGAACAATTTAATGAGAATGGGCTATTCAGCCAGACATACTTTAGCTCATTAATCCTTTTTTATCTACTTCCGCAATGCATCATCAGGTCAAGATTTTAAGGCTCCTGAAGTACAATGATTTACACTACTTTATAACATAACTTCACTACTTCAATAGCCAAAAAATATTATTACAAAATAAAGAGACCCTCAGAATGAATAAACTTTCAGCCAATCTGTCTTTGATGAAACATAGTATAATGGAAGGTGCCTTATCTAGTGGAATTGGCACTCATACCTTGTAGCAACCCTTGGAGAAGTTCACTATCTGTGTTCATGCTGAGGAGGAAATTAGAAGTTGATTCCCCTTAGCACTGTTTTCATAAAGCCAAAAACTAAATTTAGCATCCCCTATAATAAAGCATAACACCATTGTTTATCTAGTTAGACCTTTTGTAGTCTATAATAATAATAATAATAATATTTAATAACATTTATATAACACTTTTCTCGCAACTCAAAGTGCTTTACATAAACAGAGGGGAACCACTTTAACCATTATTGCACTAGCATACCCACCATTAGCTTCTAAGTGGTGAAGGGATGAGAGAGCCAACTAAAGTCAATGGATGATTAGCAGGGCAGACTGGACAAGGCTGCAATGGGCAATTTAGCCAGGACATTGGGATTCACCCTACTCTTTTTGAGAGATCCCCAGGGATCTTTAATGACCACAGAGTCAGGATCTTGGTTTTTATGTCTCATCTAAAGGATGACACCATACAGTATGTACAACACAGTGTTTCCGTCACTGCACTAGGATAGTTGGATTTTCAAACAGCCCATAGGGTAAGCACCCCCTGCTGGCTTCACCAACACCTCTTTCCGTAACAACCCACACCTTTGATGGTTAATCTCCCATCCAAGTACTGGCCAGGCCTAAGCTTGCTTAGCTTCAGATGAATGACCTGTTCTGAAAAACAGGTGGTGTGTTTGCTCACTGTACCTTAGGCTTAGACAATGTACCTTTCAGCTTTAAATGTCTTTGTGCAGGTCATGCTGCATTGGTAATTATTGCCCACCAAATAGACAGAATTATGCCATTGCCCCTAGTGATAGTCCACCCAGGTCACCTAGTATGAAAACAACTCTCTGACCATAAAGCTGTTTTCTAAAGTGGTCACACTATTTTAAACAATGCTGGTTCATATTTATATGATACATCCATAAAGATACTAAACAGATGTCCTTTTAACTGCTGCCTTTTACTGTATCTCCTGATCTGAAAGGCTAATGTAAATGTACAAAAGAGTGTCAGCACTTTGACAGAAAATTCACTACCTCATTTGGTGTTCATATTACAGAATGGTAATGAAATGTTCATATTTCTCATTAAACTTGGAGAAGGAGTCAAATTTGTCTATTTAATAAAAAATGAAAAGGTCTTGACTGTTCTGATCATCGATGCTTACACACTGTGAAGAACACCTTTGTGGTAGAGCTTGAAAATGACCTCAATCAGAGCTCCAGACAATCGCTTTATTAGAAAACCATCAAGCCCTGGAGGTACTATTCCATATGCAGAACTTTTCATTTTTGAAGTGGTATAATTAATGGGCATACGAGAAGCTGAAAAGCTGTTTAATGTGGGAATTGTCATTACAACATATTTTTAACTTAGAGTGGGCACAGACAATGCTAGCTTCTAATGGAGATGTTGGTTATCAATCCTCATGTTTTACATATCTGGTCATTCCCTACAATTAAATCAGTTATGAAATAGATATAAAAATAATGCATGTGTAATTTCGTTTGACGTAATAGTTGTAGAAAACGACATCATGTAAGTCCAAAGTCAGATAATAGAATGTAAACAATATTCAACCTTTGCAGTCTTAATCCAGTTTGGTCGTAGATGGTATTTTCATGTGTGCCACAATTGTCACAATAAACTGTAGCATATTGGCAGTGTTGTTGTTTTTTTTATTATCATTTTGGGGGTTATATTTTTGGTTATTGTTTCCCAATTTAAACATTGAGGCAACAGATTACAATTGTTTTACAGTTTGGGTGTTTTGTTATTGCTCAAGTTGATTATTTTAACCTGTTGTCACAACATCTTTTGATCATTACCTAGTATACACTGGTCTCATTTGGTCACATGATCACATGCTTCTCTTAGATTTGTCTTTATTCATGATAGATACATTATTCATATAATGCCTTTGCCTTGCACAATAATATGCATGTTATAATGTGATAATATATATTGGCAGGTCCACCACTGGCGCCCTGTGCTTTTCACAGATGAGAGCAGGTTCACCTTGAGTACATGTGACAGACGTAAAAGGGTCTGGAGAAGCCATGGAGAGCATTATGTTGCCTGTGAAATCGTTCAGCATGATCAGTTTGGTGGGGGGTCAGTGATGGTCTGGAGAGGCACATCGATGGAGGGACACACAGACCTCTACAAGCTAGACAATGGCTCCTTGATTGCCATTAGGTATCGGGATGAAATTCTTGGACCCACTGTCAGACCCTATTCTGGTGCAGTGGGTCCTGGGTTCCTCTTGGCATGGCAATGCTCGGCCTTTTGTGGAAAGAGTATGCAGGCAGTTCCTGGAGGATGAAGGAATTGATACCATTGACTGGCCCCCATGCTCGCCTGACCTAAATCCAATAGAACACCTCTGGGACATTATGTTTCGGTCCATCCGACAATGCCAGGTTGCACCTCAGACTGACCAGGATCTCAGTGATGCCCTGGTCCAGATCTGGGAGGAGATTCCCCAGGACACCATCTGTCGTCTCGTTAGGAGCATGCCCCAACGTTGTTAGGCATGCATACAAGCACGTGGGAGCCATGCAAACTACTGAGTACAATTTTGAATTGCTGCAGTGAAATTTCGGCAAAATGGACTAGCCTGCTGCATAATTTTTTCACTTTGATTTTTGGGGTGTCTTTGAATTCAGCCCTCTGTAGGTTGATAATTTTTATTTCTATCAAACGATGTGGCATCATTTCATTCCTAACAAATTACCCAGTCCATATCAGTATAGATGTCATCATGATTTTTTTTACCATTGAGATCTGATGTGTTTTCAAAGTGTTCCTTTAATTTTTTTGAGCAGTTTATATTGTCATTTTCCCACTGTATGTTACACCTTATGCAGTATTTTGTACATTATTAATTTATTTAAAAATTAATCTGTTTTGCTTTACCCATCCCTGCAGTGGGCTGGCACCCTGCCTGGGGTTTGTTCCTGCCTTGCACCCTGTGCTGGCTGGGATTGGCTCCAGCAGACCCCCATGACCCTGTAGTTAGGATATAGCGGGTTGGATAATGGATGGATAGATTAAATCATATATATTGTGATGGGCAGCCGTCAGTTCATCCCGGTCGACACATCCAGGACGCTAGATGGCGTCCTCACTGCAGCCTAGAGGTGCCCCGGATTTCCGCAGGGCATCATGGAAAATTGAGTTTGGCTTCACAGCCCTGCTGGGTACCGTGGATGCCGCCAGGAGACACTGCAGGGAGACATGGAGACTTCTGTTTCTATTATAGCCCGGAGGTACTTCCAAATCACAGGGATGGAAGAACTGAAGTACTTCCGGGCTGAAGAAAAAGAGTTTTAATCTGACCCGGAAGTGCTATGGAAGCACATGGGCTGAAGGATAGAAGCACTTCCGGATCAAGGAATATAAAAAGGACTGTGGGAAACCCAGCAGACTGAGCCGGAGTTGGGAGGGAGTGTGACAGAGCTGCTGGGAGGAGAGGAGGATTATTGGATTGTGATTATTGATTATTGTGTATTGTGGTGGAGTAGGTGCTTTGTGCACTTTAATGAAGAAATTAAAATACTTCTGGGTGCTTTTAAACAGTGTCTGTATCTGTCTGTTGGGAGAAAGGTGGGCATAGCGCCACCAAGCGTCCTTTAACTTACAGTATTTATTACTGTAATGGACTACTGCTGTTCTGACTGAGTGAAGGTTTAAAGGTGTACATTTTCAACACATTTTTCTGGCAAAGCCCCATGAGGTAGCATCACAAAAGCCTCTTGCCAAACAACCTTAAGAGGACAAAATGAGTGAAAAATGTAATATTGTTTGAAAGCCCCAGATTACAATCTTGAAACAAATACATGTAGTTCCCAGTTTTGTGGCTTTAAATATTAAATAAGGGTAAAGATACAAGCTATTAGGTTATGCCATAAGATTTGTCCTTTCAAATCCTTCCTGCCTGAGACCCAACCTATATTGTTATGCTGTTGTCAGTGTCATTTGACAGAAGTGCTTCAGAAATCAAAACAGGTCACACCCCTGGGTGCTAGGATTTAGAAAGACATGACATATGCTGTTCATTTTTCCAGTTATTGACCTGGTGCCCCTTCAGCAGTAGCAGCTGCTACCAAAAAGGGATGCACAGTATCTAGTCCAAAGCAGAACATGTCAGTCAGTCAGCACTGATTGGCACCAGAGTAGATTGTCTTGTAATTTGTGAGTGATGCTCCTCCTGAGCCTCTTTGTTTTGGCCATTAGACTGTGGAACCATTTGCCCAGTTTCAGCAAGTGGAATAATCCATTACTGGGGTGGGAGAAGTCCTTGATGATTTTGGTTGCTTTGACCCTACAACTGCTTGGTGAAATCACCTGTTGTGAGGGTAGAACGGATCATATGATGCACTCTATTGCGTGTACCACCATTTGTAGGGCTTTGCAGTCTTGAGCAGTTTCCAAACCAGGATGTGATGCTCATTGTTATGATGTTTTCTACAGAGGCTGTGTGCGAAGCTTTTAGGAGCTTTTTATAAATACTAAATTTCCCCATTTGCCTCAGATAGTACAGACTCTGCCTTGACCTTTTGACCTGAGCCCAGATATGCTGAGTCTATGCCATATCTTCAAACATATAAACTTCAAGGTACGTGAAGCTGCTCATCCTTTCCACTGTAGCCTCATTGATATGAATGATGTGAAGGGCCGCTGTGGCTTCCTGCTGAATTCCACAGCCAGCTCCTTTAGTATTTGCCTTGCGTGCATGGTTGGCAGAGAGAAATAGAGAGAGCTCAAAATGTTGACTACTTTAGTAATTTCACGTGAAAGTAGGCTTGAAGAATAGGCTTATCTCAGGCCCTGGAATGCCTCCTCATGCACCTTCACTGATCAACTTAACGTGCATATCTTTTAGATGTGGTAAGAGAATCTGATTACCACACACACAATGGAACCTGACATAGGATTTGAACCCAGGACTGGTGCTGTTTAAAAACAGTAATAACTACTGTGTCACTACTGTGCACTGTAATGTATGAATGTATTGCTCTTTTAAAAAACTTACTAAATAGATTATAAACTTAGAAAAAAACGTTTTAATTAGTTATTGCAATGGAAATACAGTTAAGAGTCCATACTGTAAATCACAATATTTCTTTATTTTGCATTTTCTTCTTTTGTATCAATAGTGTATAGTACTGTAAATAATTAATCTTTTAATAATACTTCCAATAATAGATGTTTTATTAAAGTAAGACTGATACAAAATTCTGAAGGGCTGTATGGTGAAACAAAATATCATATTGCAAGTGATGCCTGACAGTACTTATATAATAATTTAACTTGTTGGTGGGGTGTCTTATGTGTATGGAGTTTTAATGTTTAAATTATGCTGTTCCTTGCTTCCAGCAGATACTATGGGTTCTCAACACAGCCCAAGCACATAATCTCAGAATCACTAATATAGCTAACTAGGGGGTTCACCCCCTACTCGCTTTGCTCGCAAACCATAGGGGCCTATGCTACGTGTGCCAACCACTTAGTGTCTCTGCTGCTCATGTTGTGAAAAGGGGGGCTGAACGCACCCCAAGGAGACAAAGTCGCCCCTCTGAAACTCCCTCTTAAACGTTGATATAATGGGAAAAATTTTTTTTTTTTTTTTTTTACCTCCTCTTTGCTCGATCAGCTGCTGGATTGCTGCTGCTGCTGCTGCTGCTGCTGCTGTCGTGCTGCGTGATCTGCATCTCGCGTGGCACTTTGAACATTTAAAAGCCTGTGCAACAGCTGTCCTACTCTTTGTCTTTTTGTTTCCGGCCCCGGGCGTGGTTAAATCTCTTGACATGAGTTCTTGATATTTTTTAGTTTATAATTTAAAAACAAAGTAAGAATATGAAAATCTAACAACACCACATTAAAGTTAGCTACATTTTGAAAAGAATGATATCAAACATATATATGCAGGTTTAGAAATAAGCCTGATTTAAAGCGTGAAAAAAAACGTGACATGAAAACATCACATAAAATCATTGCACTTTTGGGGTTAGGATTTTATATATATATATATATATACGCCAGATGTGGAGCCGACCCGGACACACACAGGTGGACATGTTGTTTGTCACCACCACACGTTTTATTTACACAATTATATACAATATAAGTGTCACCCAGACACTAAATAAAGTCAGTGCACAAACCCCAACACAGTCCTGGCCACTCAATGCCTTTCTTCGGGCCGCCTCCACTCTCCTCTCTTTCCTTGTCCTTCTTCCACCCAACTCCAGCCTTGAATGAAGGGAGACAGCCCCTTTTATATACTCCCGGACGAGCTCCAGGTGGTTCCCGGCATTCCCCTCTTGGCCACACCCCAGCGTGGCGGAAGTGCCGGCTGTTCTCCCAGCAGCTCTCCGGGTGTCCTCCTAAATCTTCCCCCCAGCACTTCCTGGTGTGGCGGAAGTGCTGAGGTCACAAGTCCCGAAGGCATTGGGGCGCCTCCTGGCGGTGACCATGGGCTCCTACAGGGTGGGGCTTCCATGCCCTGAACCCGTGGCCCCCAAAGCAACCAGAAAGGCGGTTCCCATGTGATCCCAGATGGGCACATGCCCACTTCCGGTCCTCCAAGGCGTCCCGGCCGGGTCTTCGCCCCTGGCATCCGCGACAATATATATATATATATATATATATATATATAGAGAGAGAGAGAGAGAGAGAGAGAGAGAGAGAGAGAGAGAGAGAGAGTAGATTTACCAAACCTGCAGAAAATCATCCATAGCAGTGCCACTTAAAACAACAACAATAATAACAACGAATAGTAAGGATAATTCATAAAATACTTCTGTTGCAAGCAAGTCCCTGACTCCCAACACTTGTATATACGTACTTGCCCAAAATATCTTATATTCTTCTCTTATGTGGAAACTCCCACTGATGATGCCTTTAATTGTAGACATGATTTCTTGATTGTGTCCCAAAGAAAAGAACACTAAAAAATGTTTTCACCCTTTACATTTTCATGCTCTTTTAATCCAATTCAGGGTTGGTCATGGTGGTTGGCGAAGATTGAACCTAAATTAATAAAATATTATTATTGTTATTATCCTGGCAGAAATAGGTAAGACAAAAACAACACTGGATGGGTGTCCGCATGTTACTTGGTCCAATCACTTACAATTACCAGGGACCAGTTTTGAATTTATCAATTAACTTAACATTAATCTTTGGGATATGGTGGAAAAACTGAAATATCAGGGGAAAAAAAACTACACAGACACAGGAAGAATGTAATGAATATGACAGACAAAAGGATTCACATAATCTATAAAGTGGCGGCACTAGCCAGTGTACCATTGTGTAATCCATAAAAAGATGTGCATTAAAAAAACCACCAACATTATTAGTGCACACACAAAAGGTGAAGCTTTTTCTCAGATTTCAAAGTCATACGAACAACAAGAATGCCTTTTTGCATAAATCTTATTTGCAGTATCTGTGCATAGAAAAACACATTCACACACTTCAGCTATGTTAGCTTTGTCTCTTGTTTCTTAGTTGCAGAACAGAGACTTTGTTGAAATGCCATTTTGTTCCTAAGGGAATCTCAGTAAAATCACGGATCCTCCACTATACAGGTCAAGAAAGAAATTATTTAAGCTTTTTGTCTTTCTTTAGGCTCTGTAGTCTTTGATAAGGGATATCAGCTTGATACACACATGGTATTTATCCTGCTTCTCTCTGTAGAAACAAATATTTACTTCCTTTGTTGCCCCCCCCCCCGCCTTTCTTGGGGCAACATAATTTGTCATCTCAATGGGAGGGGAGGGTGAGCGAGAATTGTAATTCCCACCTGAAACACAAGCTTTCCTTCAGATGAAGTTAAATCTTCAGAATAAATTGTTCTTACATGTTTTGCAATGGGAGGGAGTTTTCTGAAACAAGTTTCAAAGAACAGCATTTGTCTTTAACAATTGTGGTCTCTCATTGCAGTAATTGTTGCTTCTAGTGGTCTATGCTGGGTATTAAGAAATGTTCTTTAGGGAATTTTGCATCGGATATAATTATTTTCCACCTTCCAGAAACTCGTGTAGGACTACAGTTCTGATGTAACTGATACAAATGTTTTAAAATTTACTTTAGATTTATGCAACGGCATGGGGTTGAAACCTTTGGTGCACTACAGGCTTTGCCCTCATTCAACAGCAATTTATTACAGATTGTCCTTCTGTCTCTTGGTTTGCTGCATTAACTCCTTGAACCTGACTGTATGAATGGCTGTACAAGTATATGAGGGAGGCATCATGGAGTGGCAGCACATGTGATGGAGACCACATACATTCCTAGCTGTCTACTGTTGATTGCTTGTAGCTTGTGAATTATAGTATTGGAGGAGGAAGCAAAGTGGGTAGTCAGCTCAGAGTGGGACAAGGTAAACAAAAATTTATAGACAACAAAATATATGGATAAAGCAGTGTTTTTTCTGGACAAAAGTCAAACTCAATGATTCTCTGCTTGACAAATGTAAAGTGTCTGTGCTCTCAACCGGCAAATCTTAAAAGAAACCCCAGAGTTACTGTGCTCTTGTGAATAAATAGGAAGAAATAATTTGTTTGTCGTGGGCAAAGAGGATTTACACGCGATTTAGGATCAAAATAGACATCTTTCCTGTATGTAAAGTAATTAAAGAGTATAACTGAAAATTAGGTAACTACTGGAACTGCAACCATTGTGTAGTGATGGAAGAAGGCCACAAAATGCTTAAACGCCATGAAATGGAAACCGGGAGATGATCAGAATGTGTTTTAAATTCGTTTGGAGTACTGTATATAGGAAGGGACTCTGTGTCATGTCTAAAAGCTCTGCCTAAAATCTTACTGTATATAAATCCTTTCAGTATAAAGGAACTACATTAAGAGTGTTATTAGGGGCAGTAATCAAGTAGTATCATTGGTTAGGAAAATGAAATGGATTTTATATATTTTGAGTAACAGTGGAGCCATAATGAGCAATGTTTCCTATATAGAAAATTGTATTTAACTAATTGGCAGTACTGAAAAGTGAGTTATCTAGAGTGAACTATAAATCATCAGTGGATCTGTATTACAGTTCTTGTTGGAGTTATGTATCTTTGTTTCTTTTTAACTAATTCTCTTAAATGTCATAGAGAATAGGGAACCAACTGGGGTCTCCATTTTGTCAGAGTTATAGAATACTTGGTGTCCTGGCACAAGAAGAAGTTGAAATATGTTTTAGGGTTTTCAAAGTGTCTGTCTGATTGAGGAAACATAAAGATCATTAAATTTAGGACCTCATCATAATACAGTACTGAAAAGAGATTTTACTTTAATCTTACATGATGAAATACTAAATTCAAGTATCCAGAGTTTTAAATAGCCAGCAATCATTTGCATGCTTCTATAACTCCTTTTTCTGTTTACATAACCCCAAATGTTACATGTTTAGTCTTCATTTTCTATGTAATATCCATCACATACAAGGTCTTGTACATTCAGCTTTCATAATTATCTGCTATAGCCTAAAGTATAAGGGCTTTTTCCTTTCATATTCGTTTCATTTCTAGTTTTCCTGAACACTTGATAGTCACATTCCCAGACTGGCACTAGAAGGAGAGGGGACATTTGCTGTGCACTGACTATCATGTATACAGTGGTTGCTAGGCAACATTTGATAGGTATGTGATTTCCTGCAGATTTACAGGTCATGCAACAAACAGCAAATTAGTAATAACCTGCCTTTACTGTTCACCCACCATTGTTCAAACTAGTCCTTAAGCAGTGAGCCCTTATCTATATTCTGACTTTTAGAAAAACATGCTCAGATTGTTGTTCCAGACCATTGCCTTTAAATTTAAACCTTGAATTTTACTAAATCTTTTTAAAAAATTCTTTGCTGTTAGTGCACCTACTTTAGTCAAATTACCAGAACTTCATCTCAAAACTCAAATCCTTTTTATTTAGCACTTATCCAGTATTCACCAAAAGTATATTTAGAAGGTAAATCTAACCACAAGAATTAAATTTATAAGCATTTGGATGAGCTGGCTTCAAAACTGCATCACCCATGCCTGAAGTTACTACTTATATCACCTCAGATTTACACATGGATGTATACATGGTTTCCATTATATCTTCTGTTGCACCAACCTGGAGACACCATGGTTGAGATGTTATTTGCTATGGGAGAACTAGATGATCTTTTGTGTCTGCCACTTGATTATTTAGTAGATCTCTCACAGGATGCAAAAGCTTAGATTTATATGCAGTAGATGCCAACTTACATATCCTTTTTCTGTAGTACTTGCAAGTCCTCCATTGTGCAGAGTGGAAGTGCACTACAATAGCCACAGTGGTGAAAAGCTTGAACTATAAATGCATGTACAGTGACCTAGTGAGTGTGCCTTGGCCAACTGGTGTACTTCTGCAGTACCCATGATCTATATTAGTTCCTGGTGGCATTGAACATGTCTTCCTGTATGCCTTGTTGTTGTAGCTAATGCTGATTCCACAGGGACACTGACATGCTAATCATTTTTGTGGGCAATTTTGCAATTGCATTTTCAATGACACTGTAAAAACATAAGACTGTGTCCCACCATACCACATCTGATATTCATAATTGACCCTGGTATCTGTAATTCGAGCTTGAGGGTAATTGTCTGAAATTTTAGGAAAAAAAAAGTAAAAAATAGAAACAATCAAATACTACCCTTACACAAAAAAGTAGTTATTTTATTTGCCTATACTTTTAAAAATCCCTCTGTTTGATAGGAGACTTTTCTACCCAGACATCTTTGGTCATGATATCTGCTATAGCCTACTTAGCATCTCTTTGTTTCGGTCTTTTTGCAAGTTGAACCTCAGTCGTAGCAGAACTCCATTTAACATTTACTGTTATTCATTGTTCCTGACTAAATGTCAGCTTTTAGAAAGATTCTTGTCGACTGTATCACATTCCTTTTATACTCCATTTACTCTGGCTATCAGGAGTGTGGAAAAGCTTACAAAATATTTCAACTTCTTTTTATGCCATGACACCAACAATTCTATACCTCTGATAAAAGGCCAACCCCAAATGATTCTCTGTGCTCTACCCCATTTAAGATAATTAGTTTAAAGGAAACAAACATACATAATTCTAACAAGGGATGTAATACAGAGATACTGAGGACAAGTTCCTAATCTTCTTGTCCTTTGTGAAACTTCATAGGACCAACACCCAGTTTTTACTTTATCATATATGAAGTATAGGGAAAGTATTTGAATCCTCCAAAAATTCCATTTCAAGATTCTGATGAATCTCAACATTTTAGAGCTCACCGAGTCCGAAAATACCATTTTTGGAATTATATCTGTGTGTGTGTGTATGTAAACACGATAACTTCAGTACGCTTTCATTTAGGTCAACCAAATTTTGCATTTTAGGTACAGAACGTAACAACTTTTGGACTATTTCTGTTAACCTGAAGCGGTACTTTACCTTTTATTCATGCAGCTGCAGAGTCAGATTTATTCAACTTTACATTTATAATAATTGTTCAATATGTTATTGATTTGATTTGTTGTTGATGGTTCTTTAATTTACGTAATATAAAAATATAATCCATTGAATTAAGGTTAACTCCTAAAATATCCATCCAAATATCTGCGTATATGACAAAGTTTAGGGGAGACTACTCCCGATTTTCTTTCTTTCTTTCTTTCTTTCTTTCTTTCTTTCTTTCTTTCTTTCTTTCTTT
>JANRMT010062849.1:14234369-14254102 GCA_026402145.1 Polypterus bichir lapradei
TTTCTTTCTTTCTTTCTTTCTTTCTTTCTTTCTTTCTTTCTTTCTTTTTTAAATCAGAGTAATCCCAATAAGATCACATATGAAAATCAGGGGGTAAGACCCTAATCTCTGTAAACCCTACTGAAAGGTGGCTTTCGTGGTTATCACATGTAGTTAGCAGTATGAAGCTACTTGAGGCAAGCGGTGTGGCATAGTGTTTAAGTAGTTGGACTTCAGACCCAGAGGCTGTGAGTTATTGACACTTTGTGACCATTAACAAGTCACTTCATCTGTCAGTGCTTCAACTGGGAAACCAATGGAAATGTAAGCAATTGAATCTCAAATGTTGTAAGTCACCTTGGATAAAGGCATCAGACAAATAAGTAAATAATAATAAAATTTTACTCCCTTGGCTCAACCTATGCCATGTTGTGCGTACTTAAGTTGACTACTTTACACCTACAGTTAAACAGGTTTTTCTGAAATCCAGTCCTTTGCAAAAACACTGTTCCAGTATTATAATGTACTGCCTTCATTGCATTGAATAAAGCTCTAATTATTTACAAGAACATGAACTCTTTACTATTGTATTAACTATGGCTACCAAACAAGGTTATATGGCACAGTCATCAATATACAACCTAAACAAGAGAATTCAGTGGGCAAAGGGGATCTGACGGAAACGTCTGGGCAGTATATCCAATATGTAATAGAAATAATTTATTCATGAGTTATATTGGCATATTTTTTTCAATCCAATAATATACATTCAAAATAAAAACAAATGAATATGAAGCTATAACTGAGAACCAGTATTTGTTTTCACATCCTTCTTCTTTTCAGTGTTTGCTTGAGCCTTTTCAAAGATTTTGAAGGTGTTGCCTTTAAATTCAAGTGATCAGTAAAGTTCATTTTTGACTAAACCAAAATTAATATTAAACCATCGATAATGGGAAAAAAAAAATTCTAAGCAAATAATTTTCTATTTCCTTATTTTCTCTCTGTAGGTTTTGAAAGATTCTTTAAATTCACAGACCACAATTTAACAGTGAGCTGTTCTGTGGCATGTCAACAGATAGTGCTGTAAATATCTATGCATTGACTTTTGATCTTTTGTCTTAGTTAATTTGGTTTATTGTGGGTAATGGGTAAACGTTTTTCTTTTAAGAATAGCCCAATTCAGGAATCCACTCTGATATGAGACATTTTATATTTAAGCAACCCTAACAACCCACACCACTGGCCCTTGCCTGTTCTGACTGGGGAAAGGCAATTAATTGACATTTTCAAAATTTTAACAGGAAAAACAATACATGAATAGACGTAACTATGTGTAAACATTCAGCTTATAAAACCCTTTTGTTTGTTTCTAACAAGTGATAATGTATTTATAATTTAGAGCTATTATGTTTATCTAGTTAAACAATAATTAAGATCAAATGTTTGTTATTGCTCAATATTAGGCCTTCAGTATGAACACTTCTTGAAATCAGACCTTGTATAAAGCTATTATTTACTTCTAATTTTTTTATAGTACTAAAAAAGTAATTTTTGGTAAATACAGATGCAGTTGTCTATCTTCTATTTATGCTGGAGGGTTACATCAGGAAGGGCATCCGGTGTAAAATTTTGCCAAATCAATATGTGGACAACAATACAAATTTCCATATCAGATCAGTTGAGCCCCGGGTTAACAACGACCACCACCAGTACTGTTAGCCAACAGGGTGCTGGCAGAAATTGGGATACTGTTGGCCGAAGAAGAAGAGGGGGGAGACGTGTCCAGAAGCAGGAGGAGAGGAGGAAAGTAAAGAGAGTGAAACTAAGGGTAGGAACTGAATGTTGGTAGTATGACTGGTAAGATAGCAGATATGATGGATAGAAGGAAGGTTGATACTAAAGAGACTAAATGGAAGGGGAGTAAGGCCAGGTGGATTGGAGGTGGATTCAAATTGTTCTATCATGGTGTGGATGGGAGGAGAAATGGGGTAGGAGTTATTCTGAAGGAACATTATGTCAAGAATGTTTTGGAGGTGAAAAGAGTGTCAGGTAGAGTAATGATTATGAAGCTGGAAATTGGAGGTGTGATGATGAATGTTGTTAGTGCATATACACCACAAGTTGGGTGTACAATGGGTGAGAAAGAAGATTTTTAGAGTGAGTTTGATGAAGTGATGAACAGTGTACCCAAGGGTCAGAAAGTGATTGGAACAGATTTCAATAGGCATGTTGGTGAAGGGAACAGTGGAGACAAGGAGGTGATGGGTAGATATGGTGTCAAGGAGAGAAATGAAGAAGGTCAGATGATAGTGGATTTTGCCAAAAAGATGGATATGGCTGTGGTGAATATATATTTTTAGAAGAGAGAGGAACATAGGGTTACGTACAAGAGTGGATGAAGATGCACACAGGTAGATTATATCCTATGCAGAAGAGTTGATCTGAAGGAGATTGAAGACTGCAAAGTGGTGACAGGGGAAAGTGTAGTTAAGCAGCATAGGAAGGTCTGTAGGATGACGTTGGAGATCAAGAAGAGGAAGAGAGTGAGGACACAGCCAAGGATCAAATGGTGGGAGTTGAAAAAGGAAGACTGCAAGGTTGAGTTTAGGGAGGAGGTGAGACAGGCACTGGGTGGTAGTGAAGAATTACCAGACAGTTGGGAAACTACAGCAGATGTAGTAAGGGTGACAGCAAGAAGGGTGCTTGGCGTGACATCTGGAAAGAGGAAGGAGGAAAAGGAAACCTGGTGGTGGAATGAGGAAATACAGGAGAGTATACAGAGAAAGAGGAAGGCAAAGAAGAAGTGGGATAGTCAGAGAGATTCAGAAAGTAGGCAAGAGTACAAGGAGATAAGGTGCAAGGTGAAGAGAGAGGTGGCGAAGGCTAAAGAAAAAGCCTATGATGAGTTGTATGAGAGGTTGGACACTATGGAGGGAGAAAAGGACCTGTACCGATTGGCTAGACAGAGGGACCGAGCTGGGAAAGATGTGCAGCAGGTTAGGGTGATAAAGGATAAAGATGGAAATGTACTCACAAGCGAGGAGAGTGTGTTGAGCAGATGGAAAGAGTACTTTGAGAGGCTGATGAATGAAGAGAATGAGAGAGAGAAAAGGTTGGATGACGTGGAGATAGTGAATCAGGAAGTGCAACGGATTAGCAAGGAGGAAGTATGGACAGCTATAAAGAGGATGAAAAATGGAAAGGCCATTGGTCCAGATGACATACCTATGGAACCATGGAGGTGTTTAGGAGAGATGGCAGTGGAGTTTTTAACCAGATTGTTTAATGGAATCTTGTAAAGTGAGAGGATGCTGGAGGAGTGGAGAATAAGTGTACTGGTGCCGATATTTAAGAATAAGGGGGATATGCACGACTCCAGTAACTACAAAGGAATAAAATTGATGAGCCACAGCATGAAGTTATGGGAAAGAGTAGTGGAAGCTAGGTTTAGAAGTGAGGTGATGATTAGTGAGCAGCAGTATGGTTTCATGCCAAGAAAGAGCACCACAGATGCACTGTTTGCTCTGAGGATGTTGATGGAGATGTTTAGAGAAGGCCAGAAGGAGTTGCATTGCGTCTTTGTGGACCTGGAGAAAGCATATGACAGGGTGCCTCAAGAGGAACTGTGGTATTGTATGAGGAAGTCGGGAGTGGCAGAGAAGTACGTAAGAGTTGTACAGGAAATGTACGAGGGAAGTGTGACAGTGGTGAGGTCTACGGTAGGAGTGACGGATGCATTCAAGTTGGAGGTGGGATTACATCAGGGATCGGCTCTGAGCCCTTTCTTATTTGCAATGGTGATGGACAGGTGTTATATTACATTTTTCTTTATGTCACTATATCTGGACAATACTGATATGAGTTTTATTCACATGTGCATGTTAAATTTGGCACACAGGGGCTCAGCAGTTAGAATTGCTAGCCAAGCATTGGATTAGATAGCCAAATACAACTGGAGGCTTGTATAGTCAGCTTAAACACAGGATAGGGTATTTCTGTCCTCTGTCAGCACAAATCTTTTTTCCTTATTGGGGGAATGAGAATCGGCATGTAAGCACTATGATATTTCTGTATTTTGTGGAGGAGGAATTCAGCCCTTGTTTGGAGACAGAGAAGACCAGCAAGTTGAAGAAGAACAGTATAAAAGGCTTGAACAGCAGCCAGACCCTCGGAGGCGGTATCGACAAAGTTCGAAGAAAAACCTCCCAGCGTGGTGACAAGAAAATGGCTGACTGTGTTGATCCAGATTTCCCACCTGGATTAAGTCTGTCCATATGCCTCCCTGTCTGTAACCGCGTTAACCGTCAGTAAATATAAGCTAAAAGATATTTTTTCTCATGTGATTCTTGTACCGCCGTAATCACGATGGGAGGGATATCGCCTTTTCTGGTATATTATGATATTGTTTAATTATTTAATATGCCACAATTTTAAAAGAACACATTTCCAAGAGAGCTAATGCCTCTTCAGGAAACAACAGGTTGACAGACGAGATTAGACAGGAGTCCCCGTGGACTATGATGTTTGCTGATGACATTGTGATCTGTAGCGATAGTAGGGAGCAAGTTGAGGAGACCCTGGAAAGGTGGAGATATGCTCTAGAGAGGAGAGGAATGAAGGTCAGTAGGAACAAGACAGAATACATGTGTGTAAATGAGAGGGAGGTCAGTGGAATGGTGAGGATACAGGGAGCAGAGTTGGCGAAGGTGGATGAGTTTAAATACTTGGGATCAACAGTACAGAGTAATGGGGGTTGTGGAAGAGAGATGAAAAAGAGAGTGCAGGCAGGGTGGAATGGGTGGAGAAGAGTGTCAGGAGTAATTTGTGACAGACGGGTATCAGCAAGAGTGAAAAGGAAGGTCTACAGGACAGTAGTGAGACCAGCTATGTTATATGGGTTGGAGACAGTGGCACTGACCAGAAAGCAGGAGACAGAGCTGGAGGTAGCAGAGGTAAAGATGCTAAGATTTGCATTGGGTGTGACAAGGATGGATAGGATTAGAAATTGTACATTAGAGGGTCAGCTCAAGTTGGACAGTTGGGAGACAAAGTCAGAGAGGCGAGATTGCGTTGGTTTGGACATGTGCTGAGGATAGATGCTGGGTATATTGGGAGAAGGATGCTAAGGACAGAGCTGCCAGGGAAGAGGAAAAGAGGAAGGCCTAAGCGAAGGTTTATGGGTGTGGTGAGAGAGGACATGCCGGTGATGGGTGTAACAGAATAAGATGCAGAGGACAGAAAGATATGGAAGAAGATGATCCGCTGTGGCAACCCCTAATGGGAGCAGCCGAAAGAAGAAGAAGATGATTTTTAACATATATTTTGTTTATTTATATGAATGCAATTGTATTTGAATACCCATTCCCTAGTTAAATTTGCTAGTAAATCTGTAGTTACTTTTGATTATATTTTCATACAGACTGGGTGAGCTGCATGTGTATAATATTCACAGAGATACACAACTGATTAACATTAACATTGTATTTTTAGAAATTATAGCAATATTCAGTATGTCGTATAGTGAACTTATGGGACTTTTTTACATCAAAAATATTATTATTCTAGGGGTTTGCATTTTATTGGCATTTTAACTTCAGCATGTGGTGCCCATAAACAACAGCATATTATACCCGAAGAATTTAAAGAAACTTAAAGAGCCAGTGTTCAGGCTGCCTTGCCTCTGTAACTAATCTGCCAGCTGTACAGAATTCAGCCATTGCACTAGCAGATAACACTCACTAACTCAGGCAACTGAATGAATATGGTGCTTTATGTAACTAATGTTTGCATATTATTCTTACAGCCTTCTTTCTGTTTAGAGACTCCTCTAAATTTACTCTATATGTGTGTGTATTTAATCTGACAAATTAAATTACACCCATTTGCTATTGATGAACGTTACTTTTTATAATATATTTTTTTCTACAAAACTTTTAAACTCTGAAATTTGATTTGTGATTTAGGACTCATGTGTGTTTAAAGCCAGAGTAACTAACTTTTTCCTAAACTGTCATACAAACAGGTATCAAGTCAATATAGCTGCAAGCGATTGCTTTTTTTTGACAGATGTGCTTAATATATAAAGGGTGGGGGTGTGTGAGTTAGGAGTTTTCACGGTCTCCCTTTTTTTAACTATATTTATTTTCTCAATTTCTGCTTCTTTCCAAATCCTAGCTGAATTTCAAAAAATAACTTGTCCCAAAGTGGGAGATTACAGGTGTCGTCTGTGATGGACACGTTTCTGCCCTGATCCTGTTCAAGTTCAAGTTCAAGCACTTTATTGTCATTGTGTAACACAATGAAATTACTTTTTGTCACAGCCCCAAGGCGCATTTAAAGAAAAGTCAAATAATTCCAAATATGTTGTATACAGTGTTAAGTGATCAAGTAACCAGATCAAATTATTATTGCTCAAAGTACAGCAGCATAAATTGTTATTGCACCTGTTAATGAATAGTACATTACATATTCTATATTGTAATACATTAGAATATTGCACATTACCAATATAGCTTATTGCACATGTTCAATTAAAAATGATCTCAGACTGAGGAGATTCAGAGTTCAGAAAGTTTATGGCAGATGGGAAAAAGCTATTTTTTAGTCTGTTTGTGCATTGACCTAAAGGATATTCCTGATGGGAGGAGCTCAAACAGAGAATTTTCAGGATGAGTTTTGTCCTTGAGAATGTTTTTGGCCCTTCTCACACAGCAAGTCTTATACAAGATCCTGTTGCCAATGGGATAAGGTTCAGCTGTCTGCAATTGTATGTGAAAAGTGAGATTAGAAAATAGATGCACATTAAAAAGAGAAAGAGAAAAAGTATTCTCATTCCACAACAAACTGGAAATCTGTTATTACTATATATATATAGCCTATTATACTGTTATTGAATGCTTGATCATTCATGATACCGTTATTGAATTACGCTTGGTTAGTGTTATTTTACACAGACAAAAAAGTTACAGGCACATTTTTGTTTATTTTCAAACTTTTGAATCAATAATATTTGCCTACTGTGATAGATACCCAGGTGTCAGCAAGCCCAAACCCCGAAACGAACACAGAATCACAGTCCCAGGTTCAAATAAAGGTTGTTTATTAACAACAAATACCTCCAACATGGTACAAAAGCATACACCACCAGGTTTTCTCAATATTTAAAAATAGTATAATCCTATAGTGCTCCAGAAGGCTCAGCAAAGGCTCTTTTTCCTGAGAAGGCTAAAGAGCTTTGGGTTGAGAACCAAAATCCTGGGGAATCTACCACTGCACTATTGAAAGTGTGGTTTGGTAACCTGACTTTCCAAGATTTCTCTGTATACATTCCAGCATTCCACACCTCCCCCCAAAACCATGGCACTAGAATTTCACTATCCTCTCACAGTGTGTGTGACAATAAAGATCTAATCTAATCTAAGATGGTGTCACAGTGTTTTGTACTGCTGACTTATAAGACCATTCTTCTAGTTTTACATTCATGTCAGTGTTTGTTGTGTATGCACTGTACTCTCCAAGTCTGTGTGGGTTCTTGGGGTGCTAAAGTTTTTCTGTCCCATCCCAAAGATATGAGTTTAAGTAATTGGCAACTTTAAACTGGTTCTGTGTATATGTGGGCCGGGCAATAAAGTGGCACCACATTCAAGATTCGTACAGGCCTGTATGTCCTGCTGATGGGATAATCTTCAACCTCTAACAACCTAGAATTGGTAAGCAGAATTCAGGATATAATAATAAAAAGAATTAATTATTTTCGTTCCAAATTTTATATTTACATGCAAATTCAGTTTTGTTAATTTGGGTATTATATCCTTGCCCTAATCTTAAAATTATAACATTATTCTGCCTTTCTGGAAAGCAAGTCAAAACATGTATGGCTTGAAATTCTTGTCTGAGTTAAAGTTGAGCAGTAAATACAGCAATCCACCCTTTACTATATCCTGTATATTAGATGAAAAGGTGCATGCACAATATTCCTCAACTTCTGGCCCCACCTCATATCCTGGCCCAAAATGAGGGTATTCAATAGTACTCAGATTAAAAAAAACAAAATAGGGAAAGAGAAATAAATGAAACACTGGATCTTTGGAGTGTGTGTCAAAGCAAAACTAATTTATAATCTGATATTGAATCTCTGAATCTATATTTTTTATGAAAATTACACATCTGCTTGATGTTTTAGTGTATACCTGAAAATTCTGATGCTTTTATTCTCAACATTACATTGTGGCATATATGTATTTGAGAAAATTTTGTTTTTTTTTAAAGAATAAAAATCATTCAGATATTCTTGTACTGACAGAAAAAACCTTTACAAAATATTATGACCTGGTATTTGTAAGTTGTTCTTGGAAACATTAAGCTAATAGATAATGAAAAAGAATACTTACAGATTTATTTTAATTAAACTCTACTCTGTTTCCCAAGGGCTTCTGTACAATTACAGTTTTTTAAAGTAGACTATAGTTTGAGGCAATCTTTATACAATCGGCATCAACTCGTTTGCTTAAGATGAAATAGATCCATCCCATCCAAAATCATGACTGGGTCCTGTGGCATATGCAGCTCTCTTATGAGTAGGCGTTTCGTCATCATCAGCAGCCTGGAGACTTCTGGGACTTCTTTCACTTGCAGTATACAAAATACATCTAGTGAATGGATTTTTTTTCTCCAAAAACAACAAATAATGCGACAAATAATTCATAATTTGTTGCATACTTAATAGTATTTTACTACTAAACAATTGTCTTACAACCTATAGTTTAGTTTTTTTTTCCTGAAATTAACAAAGATCACTGTCAAGAATTTTTAACTATACTTTTATATTGTAAAGAAAATTCATCTCAACTCTTCACTTATGAGTAATGCTAAATATTTTAAATAATTTTGGCATTAAGAGGTGCCAACTTAAAAAAATAATTCCAGAAAAAAGATGTAGAGATTATGAAAATGTAGTCAAGAGAAGTAAATATCATGGATGTGGAACCTCATATTAATTTTAGATGAGACCTGTCCTAATCTTTTGATATGACTGCAAAAACTAATTCAGTGTACAAATGAGTTCCGTATATACTTGCGTTTAAGTTCTCCCACGGATAAGTCGGGACTTGATTTTACTGTATAATATCCGGTATTTTATAATGTCGGGCATATAAATTGAATGTGGAAAACTCACGCTATTGATCCAAGAGATAATAATATGCTAACACCCACCTGAGAGAGTAACCACGGAGCACACTGCCTTTTTTTCTGTGCATTGTGCCTACAATATGTAGGCAAGATGTATGCCTGAAGAAGGGGCCTGAGTTGCCCCGAAAGCTTGCATATTGTAATCTTTTTAGTTAGCCAATAAAAGGTGTCATTTTGCTTGACTTCTCACTACATTCATAATGGCTAACACAGTAAAACACCCTAGTACTACAGGATGCATACTGGAAAGAGACAGATGTGTTTATAGATTAGAAGGTTCAGAAAGTATTTTAGTTCAGTAGCAGCAGCAAGACACTTGAATACAAGCAGCAGAATCTTATATTTTATCTCCTTAATAGGCAACAAATGAAGGGAAAAAAGCACAGGGGCTTTATTGGAATACCTCTATATACTAGTAAATATATGCTCAGCAATATTTTGGATGTTCTGTAAAGTCTGGGATGATCGTTTAAGGGAAACTAACAGGCAGCTCCAGTAGTCCAAAAGGAATGATGTAAAAGCATGAACTAGCTTTTCAACATTTTGCTTTGACAAGAATGATTGAAGGTTGAATGTATTTCTTAGGTGAAAGAAAGATGTCTTAGACACAAAGACAATATGTATGTGGAAAGTAGAATTCTAGGTAGGTTTCTAACTAAGGAGAACAAGAGGACATATTTAACATAATAAATTAATTATTTATTTATACCAAGTTTTGACAAGCTATCTTAGGTAAAACCACTGTAATAAGTCATTTTTCCAAATAAGCTTATTCCATTTTAAGATCACAAGAAACTGCAGTATATACCAGCAGGCCTTTTTTCCAAACAGAGAAGATCATCACATACAATAAATGCAGCATATATGTACAGTTTATCATGAAATAAATTTGTATCATAAAATTACATGTTGGTTCTTTCATTGGCTGAATCATTCTTGGATATTGTCTACTTTGAGGTTCGGCTGCAGCCCTTTAGATGTTTTTAACCATTCTCATTAACTGCAGTTAGTTTGCTTATTTCCATAACAGACCTGTATAATGTTGGTACAATGTTACTCAAGACTGATGAGTTCAGGGTTGTTGCTTTACAGTTTTTGGGTCTCTGTCTGTGTTTTCCACAGTTCTTTTAGTCTCTTTGTTGTTTTTTCATTGGGTACTTTAGTTTCGTTGCTCCAGTATCCTAAGGACATTAGTTTTAAGTTAATTGGTAACCCTAAATCAATTCAATATGGGTGAGCTTGAATCTGTTTACGAACATGCCCTGTAGTGTTAGTTCCCATTGCAACTCTGAGCTGAATACTGTATATTAAGAAAAGATGGATGGATAGACATAAAATATGTGTGTGTTTCAGTTCTTGACAGGTTGTTATTGGTGTAGTGTTTCCATATTCTCACCAGGCTCACAAAGTTTTTCTCTTGTTTCGTTATTTTTTTTCCTGCATCCTGAAGATGTGTGTGCTGGTTTAAAAAAGAACTCTAAATTGGCTTGGAATAAACAATTTAGGGTTGTATGTGTGTGTGTGTGTTTGTTTGTGTGTCCCTGCAGGGTCTGAAAATAAATGGATAAATGCTAAGCACACATATTGGTAAGTTCTGATACAAATTTTTCTGGCTTGTCATGCATATGCAATTTTTATTTCATGGACATAACATCCTACCTCCATCCATTCATTATCCAACCCTATATCCTAACTACAGGGTCACGGGGACATCCTACCTGATTTAAGAAGAAAAAAAAAAAACTCTCATAGTCAAAAACCTCACTAGTGACTGTTGATTATGTTTTGTCATTTTATCTCATTTGTGATAAAGACACTTATCCCCTACAGTGTTTCATTTAAAGCTCCTTTGTTATTGCCATGCATGAATTTCAGGCTCTCCACGTCACTGCACTGTTGGAGATGGGGAGTAATATAAAGAGGACCACATACACTAGTAGTTTTCAGCTGATGCCAGCTCTTGCCTTGTGCCCCCAAAAGCACGGCTTGACTGTGCCAGGTTTTAACATCAGCTTCATAATGAAGCCTTGGTTTGCATTTAACACTGTTGTATTGTGCTGTTGAGAAGAACTGCCCATCTTCTTTTCGTCTGTACAAGGGATATGAAAGCATTTGCCTTACATATTCAGTGATACACTTGCCTTATTTGCACCTGTTCATCTTATAAAAAGAGGTTTTAGAAACTCATGCATGGTGCAGCTTTTTTTTCTTCTTTTATCAGGATGCTGAATGTATTATGTATGAAAGAGATAATACATATAATAAATAATAATACACTACACAATGTGTGCATGTGCATGTATACAGCATACAGTGTATATATATTGTATAATGTATTATTTGTTTCTACATGTTTTTGGATATTATTGATAACATGTAGAGAAAAGCCAAGCAAAATGACACCTTTGTCATTTTGCTTGGCTTTTCTCTACATTCGTAATGGCTAACACGGTACAACACCCTAGTACTATTAATAACATATACTGTTTTTGACATCTTACTTGGAATTAAACAAAGATACTGACCAGACCTAAATAAATAGCAAACAACAATCGTGGAACAAATAGTACCAAATACTACAAAATCAAAACAAATTGTAGCTTGCCAATTGTAGTTGGCAAGTCACTTGTTTAGACGTTTATTAACTTAAGGAGGGTTGAGTGTTATCTTCCTTGAACTGGACAAGTACATTCCACAATATTCCCTTTCACGTATTCTCTTTGCCTTACTTGGCTACACAACAGCACTACTTGCTCATAAGATTGTCTCAGCCACATGCTGAATTACACTGTTTATTTCACAAGACAAATTATATCTCATTTTTGTCTAACTTTCAAGAAGAGTTCTGAGTTGCCTCCAGTATTCAGAAACGCCCTCCAGAGTTTTGTCTCCACCTCAGCATTGTTCTCTCTGGTAACCCCAGCTTCCACACCACAATCCAGAGCTTCATTTGTTTTCATGCCTAATACAACCTCAGTCCTGACTGAAACAGTTCATCTAACCAAATATGTACTTGAAAGAATACAGCTTGTGTTCTTTCATTTTTCAATTACACATGGAATTCCCTTTATAGGCACCTTTAGCACATACTGTACCCCGAGTCGTGGAGGCACCAGTTTAGATACAGTGAGTCTTTAATTTGCCATTATGGGTTCAATTCATGTAATATTTTTACATCCTAATTTCCTGGGCATAGAAATCAGTCACTAATCAGGGGTGGGGATCGATCTGTTCTTAACTCAATTTTTCTTTTTGTAAAAACTTGATTGCTTTGTATGAATTGTATTAAAATTAATAAATAAATAAAATAAAAAAAAAAAAGAAATCAGTCACTAATTTGGACAAACTAAGGAAAGGAAAACATGACTTTGTGTATTATAAATATACTTGTAAGCAGATTCCAATGAAATAAAAATATTGAATAACTTTGACATTCAGGCAAGAAATGGTCTGAAATTAATTTCGTAGTGAAATGTATACAGGTCATTCAGTGGGATTTATGCTCGGTTTTCTACTTGACTTGACTGTACCCTTAATCAGCGAGAACCTCCTTCTACTGCAGATGAACTCCCTGTTAAGAATAATTTCTGAAATATCTATTTTTACATTACAGACCACCTGACAGGGTCACTTTTGTTGGTTGAATTGCAGTTTAAACATTTTCATATTTGGTTTTGATTTAAATGGATAATGGAATGATCAGCCAATGTTTGTTAAGTTTTTTTCTTCTCTGAATACATCAGTTTCCTAAAATATCTTTAAATATATTCTCAGTAGTTGACTCATAACTAAATTCCCTTGGTATGCATGAACATTCTTTGTGATAGACTGGCACCCTGTCCAAAGTTGGTTCCTGCTTTGTGCCCAATGCTGCCAAGACTGGATGAGACTTCAACAACCCTGAACTGGAATCAGTGGGTGTGATAACTGATAGTTAGATGCATATGTAATCTAAAAGGCACCAGTTTGACTGAACTGAAGTTTGACTACATTTTTATAACACTTTTAATTGACATCTTACTTGACATACATCTTAAGTTTGTTTGTGGTATAACCATAACCTTTGTAACCAAAACAATTTTCTCCGTGTACAGAAAAAAACAGCTTTTGCAGACTTTATAATTATGCTTTTCTATTTCTGTTTCAAATTTTAGTTGTTCTGTTGGATTCTAAAGAGTCACAAGCAGAGCTGGGCTGGACTTCACATCCGTCAAATGGAGTAAGTATTATCTTCAGAAATCCAGTCATTTCTATCTAGGCAGATACATTATTTTTTGCAATGACAATATGTGTAAAAAAGATCTACATCAGTGGTAAAATAAAGCTTAATTAATTACAGCTTAGTTGGAATTAAAACGTTTAATGTGTTAATAAGTTAGCATAATGATCAAATCGGCTCTGCCTATGGGCAGTTTCCATTCTGCAGTAATTTCTTTCTTTTCAGCTCTTCATGTCTGTTTTCCAATATGTGGTCATGTGTCATTCGTCTTCCTCTCTTGTTCTTCCTGCTTTCTGCTCTAGGATCTTTCTTCAAGAACATACTCCATTCAGCCTCTTTGTCAACTCTTACAGTAACCGGATCCATTAGTAATTTTTTCTCTCCTGTCATGTTTAAAAATGTATGTAAAACAAAGATAGAGAATAAGGATTTGGGGTTGATTTGCATCTTCAAAATGTAAAAGTCTGCTTGCTGAAGAAGATTTCAGGGGCTGAACATGACTATATTAATTATAGTCTCCAGCAACTACTTTTATACTCTTCAGCCAAAAGGATGGCAGAAAGCATATTGCATATGTAAATGTGCATTTAAATGTAATCAGGCCTTTTGTGTGGTGTGTTTTTTTTTATGCCATTTTAGGAGTTTTATCTATTTCATGACAGATTGAAAGTTTGTGGAAAGGTAATTTAAATGTGCAAAATAGCATTGTATAAAATTTACGTTAAATTATAGTGTACAGTTCTAGAATATCTGTGTACATTAGTATATATCAGTCGTACATTACCTTTTAAACACTTTATTGTTGCATACTTTTACTACATTTTTCTAATAGAAAATGGTTTCAGAAATAAAATTACTAACAGATGGTCATCTCAAAAAATCTCTAAGACAATAGTTTAGGTCATCTTCTTAGTTGTTCAGAGATGATTTTTTGAGGGAAAATTTTAATTCAAGCACACTTGACGTCAATTTATTTATCATATGATCATATTAAGACTAATAGCAAAGAAATCATTAGATACCTGCTGCAGCTTTTCCCAGATTTGTCTCATTTAGTCCTGCTCCATTGGTTGTTTTTAAAGTAGAGATGAACAAACCATTTCAAAATGATAATCGAGCTGTTGCCGTCAAAATAGTAGAATGTTCCCTGATTTTATAAAATCTCTTGTCTCTGTTCATTTGGTTTAAGCTTTGTGATGAGGAGGACACCATTGGATGGAAGGACCAGGGGAGACAGCATCTCTGAGGCACTACCTCCCCATGGTTACACTAGAGGGCAGCCCTCCTGGGTGGCTGTGGCACCATGGATTCCCACAGAGCATGCCAGGACTTGGAGTTTTGTACAGCCATGTTGGGTTACATGGGGGCTGCCAGGGGGAGCTGCAAAGCCCTATAATGGACTTCCACCACACCTGAGAGTGATTCCATGTAATACTAATGAGCCACCTGGAGCACTCCCAGGAGTAGAATAAAAGGAGCTGCCTCACTCCATTTTAGGAGACAGAGTTAGGAGGAGGTGGAAGAAGCTTGCTGGGAGAGGAGTGGAGGTGGCAGAGAAAGGGAGAAGGAATAAAGGACTGTGTTTTGTTTTTGGTGCTTTGTGGACTGTGCTCTGTAGTGTGGAGTAAAGAAAAAGGGCTGCCCTACTTGAAATAAAATGTGTGTGCTGGACAGAACTTGTGTCTCATGTCTGTGCCGGGTAGGGTGGCTGATATGCTCCCTGGTGGCCCACAGCTTATTTAATGAGTTATTTGATAAAGGCCAGCACTGCAGTTCCATGATTAGCACTGCTGCCTCACACGTCCAGCATTCTGGTTTCCAACTGTATGGAGTTTGCATGTTTTTACTATCAGTTGGGGCACTCCTGAAAATCATACTCAGTCATTTTGGTGTGCTTCCAGATCTCAGGCCTCTGTTTCATTCCAATAGCAATTTTTGTGCCTGTTTGGATGCCAAACCCCTAATCAGTCATTAGATTTGATTGCTTGTATTGTAAGGACATGGCTCATTCATTCAGACATACTTCCTTGTGGCTATAGCAGTCACAGTACCTTACAGTTTTTCTTTGTTATTTTTTCACAAACTATGAGATCTTTTGGAGCTGCCATTAGTTCTGTTTGTGTTAATTTGTAGTTTAGGAAGAAGTGAGAAGACACTACGAATTTGCTGCTCAGTTCTTACAAGAGGCAATTAATGATTTGCCATAATGTTTTTAAAAGATAAAAGGAAAAAGAAAATGCATTAGGGGACTGAGTTAAGAGGTCAGGGTTGCAGTGCAGCTTGGCAACACAGCTGACCATTTTAAAAATCATTGATGTGAGATTTCACACTGAGATGTTAATTTTCCCAATTCTTCCATTGCACATGAACATAGCAATAAAGCATAATAAAGGAGCAGGCACTTTGGCTACTGCCAAATGTGATATACTCTTAACAATACACTACTGTGTATTGTTCCTCCAAAAACCTCCTACATCTTCCAAAAGAAAAGAAGCAATAAACTTGAAATAAGTCCTTGAATATTTCCTTTCTTCCAGTGCTACTAATAGACATTTCAGCTATTGTCTTCTCTATGAGCTCTTTTCTCATGTCTAAGAACAAAATGTCACAAGTGTTTTATGCCCTTGTGGTACCCTTTCACCCCTGTCATCAATGAGGGAACTAATGCACTATTGCATTATACTACATGTCACAAAATGCATATTGTTAAGAGATTTTTACAAACAGGAATTGCTGCCATCTTTTCTGGTGTTTTGGTTTCACCTCATTACATTTCTCTTTAAGCTTGCAACAGCTTCTCAATTTTTAACTTTTTTATGTACATGCATTGCATTTACATGCCAAGACCATTCTTTCCAGAGTGTACAATTTCATATTTTGATGATAATACCCCATGTTGGTCTGTTTACCTAAGGTAATTGACATACTGTAATAGATTTCAGTAGACTTTTTCAGAATTTGTTTTTTATTAAACCAGACTATTAATGAAGACATCTCTCATCTGATAACAGTGGATATTCCATGTAGGACTATTTTTATCTACAATCCAACTATCCATCCATTAATCCATTCATACATTTTCTAATGTATCTATCCACTAGTCATTTAAATTAATGTTATAGTAACAGAAGGCTTTTGTTCCTTCTTTCAACAATAAAATGTCTTTAGAAGCAGAAATATCAAAAATGATGTGCATATTATATAATGCATAATTTAAACCATAATAAAAGTAGGAGCAGCATGGTGACACAGTGGTAGCTTAGGTGACTCAAACAAGGAGACAGGAGTTTGCATCAGGTGCACTACCTGTGATTGCACGTTCTCCCCATGTCTGCATGGGTTTTATCCCACAGTCCAAAGATATTTAGGTTAGGTGAATTGGAATTGCTCAGCCTTAGTATGTGTGTGTGATGTGTGTATGTGTTGCCCCTTCAATGGACTTGCACCCTGTCCAGGGACTATTCCTATCTTGTGCCTGCTGCTTGCTGGGATAAGATCCAACTTCCCTCTAATTCAGCTCAGAATGACTCGGTTTAGAAATGGACAGAAGGATGGAGAAAAAAATAACAAAAAATAAAAGAAAGCTTTACTACATCTCTGGGTTCGCATTTACACATATGTGAACTTCATCCTTTGACTACCCATACTGGGAAGGCTAAAACTACCCAGAAATAACCCGACAAAGCCTTTTAATATTTAATTTAATTAAATAAAGGTGTTCAACTACAACCACCAAAAAAAAAATCCAAAATATTATGATTTGGTTACGATTTAATTTTTTTTTTTTTGGCCTTGCTATGCTACATCGGTGAACTTCTTCATGTTCATGATAGGTTCTGAAACATGTACTGTACATTCTTATTTACTTAACATTTTTTCTATTTGGATGGCACTTTATTCAGCTAAATTATTTTTGTTTTCAACCCCACTTTTTTTTTCACGAGCAGTACTATTTTGTGTAGTAGTTGCTATCACGTTGCTTAGGAAATGAACAAGAAGTGTGCAGTTTGTGACATCACCATCCAGTCCGTATAGAGTAAAGGTTATGCCATGTACTTTCTAGGTTGTTCGAGTTTATAATAACTAAATCTAGAGCTTTGTTTTCTTGACTATACTTAAAATGCATAACTGTCCAAAAGCAAAAGCTAATACCAAATTTCACAGCTAGGAAAACAAAGCACTAGATTCAGTTATCAAGAACACTAACTAAAGAAATGAATCCTTGCCTGTCTCTGGGTTAACATTCTAACCTTCTCATCTCCTCCCAAAATAATTTCCTGCTTTTCTCTATCTGGCAGAGCACAAAAGTGACAAAATAGCAAAATGTTTTAAAATTTCAAAAGATTCCAATTCAGAGAAGCAAACATAAGCTAAGAAACAAAAATATAAAAGAACATAACTAAAATAGTAAAACCCAATATGTTAAACAAAAATTATAAACCAGATAACATCAGCCAAAAGTCAAAAAGCTAGAATATCAAAATTAAAATGGTCAAAAGACCAACAAACTTAAATATAAGTGGGAAAGGACTAAAGGGGACCAAAGAGCACTGCAAGATGTTAGCTAATGCCTCAGCAAAGAACTGAGGCAACAGATGGTTTTAAGTAGTGCTCATCATGTAACACTCAGAGATTAGGAAAGGAACGAGTAAAATTACAAACAATACAAGAAATCTAGCAAAGATTGAACAAGGGAGCTAGGGAAAAGTGCAAACATTTAAAAAAAATTAAACGTCTGACATGAGTTGGCTATTCTGCTACCTCCTGTGGTTGTTATACAGCCAAGCTTCAAAACCAATTCCACAGTCAGAAGCAATCCTTCCTTGCTTATTTCCAAATATGTGACAGGGAAATGAAGCAGGTAAGCAAGGGGTGCCCACACTTTTTCTGCTTGTGAGCTACTTATAAAATGACCAGCTCGAAATAATCTACCCACATTAAAAAGAATATATATATATATATATATATAGTGACACATAGGGGGCGCTATTGCTCCCTTGAACCCTTGTCCACAACTCCAAACACCAAAGTCCAATACTTGACTTTATTTAATTGCCACAGTGCACAAAGCACCCTCTCCTCCACAATACTCATAAACAAACCAATAACTACAATAATAACAATCCTCCACACTCCCAGACGCGTTGCCCTCGTACCACCCAGCTCAGCTCGCCGTCTGGGAGCTCCCACATTCCTTTTAAATACCCTGACCTGGAAGCGTTCCAATCCCCAGCCCATGTGACTCTCAATCCCTTCCAGGTCAGGTACAAGTCCTTTCTTCTCACCCTGGAAGCACGTCGCTCTTCCTCTGACTCACTTCCGGGTTATAGGGCACGAAAAAGTCTTCGGTCCTCCCTGCAGCTGCCTGTTGCGGCCCCTGGGGTCCCATGACTCCCTGCTGGTCTTCGGGGCACTTCCATACTTCAGGGAGGGCTCCATCTGGCGGCCTGGGGGTACTGGCCAGGATCACAAGCCGGCCACATCTCACAAAAAAACATATAGAAAAAATATATATATATATATATACTGTATATATGTATATATGTGTATACAGTAATCCCTCCTCGATCGCGGGGGTTGCGTTCCAGACCCCCCCCGCGATAGGTGAAAATCCGCAAAGTAGAAACCATATGTCTGTATGGTTATTTTTATATATTTTAAGCCCTTATAAACTCTCCCACACTGTTTATAAATATTCCCCGTAGAGTTATACAGCATAATCCCTTTGTATTCTCTTAGATATTAGGTAAGATTCATTGAAATTATGTATATAAACACACTGTTTATATACAGTAAAACCTAAATATTATTTTAAAGATATTGAGTGTCTCCAATATCACATATGTTACAGCCATTATGATAGACAGGCCACCAGCAATAAATATGTACAATGCAAGAAAAATAGTATACAGTAAATGTGTGTACTGTGACACTAAACGTACGTACATGTACTAAGAACTGTAAGAAGAAAATTAATTATGGTTACTCACCTACAATGACACGATGACTTGTCCGATAACAATGAATTTAATTTTACTGCACAACAAAGGAGAGCGTTACAGCCCTTGTAAAGGAGCCACTTCAGGCGATTGTGTAGCACTGCTGTTGTTCTTCTTCTGGCAGTCTTCAATCCAAATCCCTAAAGCAGATTCCATCCAGACTACTGCCTTATTACATCCACTTACAACTCGTGTTGCACCCTGGTTAAAAGGACACTGCGGCCGTAGATCTTATATTCCTTTCCTACTTTTTAAATAAAAAGAATCGTAGCCTTCAACAAATCCAAAACGTTTACCTTTTCGGCAATCGTTAACATCTTCTTCTTGCGCTTGGGCACGGCCCCTGA
>JANRMT010062849.1:14254502-14277055 GCA_026402145.1 Polypterus bichir lapradei
TATTTATGGCCCCATCTTCACGAAATTTGGTAGGTGGCTTCCCTGTGTTAACCAAAACTGATGTACGTACTTATTTCAGTGGTATGATGCCACTGTCGGCTGCCATATTGAAGTTTCCAACGTCACTAATTCTCCAACTTCCCGTGTAGGTAGAAGGCTGAAATTTGGCAGGCTCATTCCTTACAGCTTACTTACAAAAGTTAAGCAGGTTTCATTTCGAAATTCTACGCGTAACGGTCATAATGGTCAACAGCGTCCGCCATGTTGAACTTTCTTATTCATGGCCCCATCTTCACGAAATTTGGTAGGCGGCTTCCCTGCGCTAACCGAAACCAATGTACGTACTTATTTCTGTGGTGTGACGCCACTGTCAGCTGCCATATTGAACTTTCCAACGTCACTAATTCTCCAACTTCCAGTGTAGGTAGAAGGCTGAAATTTGGTACTTATTTCGGTGATAGGATGCCACTGTCGGCCGTCATATTAAACTTTTCAACGGTCTTTGTTACTTATGGGCCCATCTTCAAGAAATTTGGTACGCGGGTTCCCAATGCTAACTGAATCCTACTTACGTACATATATACATCCATAGCCTGCAGCTCGGTCACCGTGTGAGGCGCCGTTGGGTCTCCCATCCCAACACCTCCCACGTTGTTGGCTGCCTGCCTATATAAGACCGTCTGTCGCTCCAGTCTCTACATTCCCTTCCTTGCTTCGCCACGGTATTCACGTCTCCCTGCTGATAACTACAGTCTTTTTATTTAATCCACAGCTTCTCCGTTGTTTTATTGTTCATTTATTACGATTATAGTTATTGTGTAGGTATTTTAGACTTACTTTACATTGTTCAGGTACCCATTTCCTTTATTATTCCAACCGTACCCCCATTAACATGTCTATCGAGGTGATCACCATTGATCAAAGAACTGTCACTTACCAAGTGGTTTCCATGCCCGGAGATGGCACTTGCCTTTTCCATTCTCTTTGTTACATATTGCACGGCCATATCAGGCTCACTCTTGATATCCGGAGGAACATTGTGTCTTATGTATTAAATGACTGGGACAGGTTCAAGGTGTGGACTGATGAAGGTACAGGAGATAATTATACTACACAGGAGCACTAGAAGAGTGAAATGCTTAAGTGTACCGAAATGGCCAAATATTTTACACCTTTGGACAACCGCCAATGCCTCTTAAACAACTTTCACAGGTGACGATTTCAGTAGTGGACACTTTGATGTTTAGAAATGTTTAAACTCTCAAAAGCTGGATGTGAAGTTATCAATGAAACTGGTTGTATACTTACAACGCTTGACAGATGCCGAATGTCTCTTCAACACAAGTCATGACAGCAGCAATCCAAGCTGTGAGATTTGAAACAAGATTACTGTTCACATGGCCAACTGTACGTTGCATGCTCAAGAGTAAGCTCAGCGCACAGCTACAGCTTGGTCATATTACAACTGGAGGGCCGAACTGACAACGTGGCATACAAAGAGATCCTTAACAAATAATTATTGGTATATTTTCCCTCAGTTTTAAAAAAGTTTAATTGTCTTCTTAATAAAAATTTTAAGGCAGTACTTTGCAGCTGCGAAGCGTGGGTATTTTGGTAGTATATATATATATATATACTGAGTATACTTTATACATAAAATGCACAATAACAATTCAATACATTTATGGTCACTACAGTATTTGGATTTAATAATCGTCATGTGGGAAAAGGCTGACTCGCATAAATAAGTAGAGCCGAATAATGCAGTCAAGGAGCTTTTTAATTCAGCCGAGTGAAAAATGAAGGCTGTCCGATTAACTGCAGTTTTAGTTCCCTCTCTCTTTCTCTTTCTCAGATCGCTTTTTAGAAGAACATTAGTTTCGTAGTTTTTATGAACAGTTCGAAAATGCCTTTCCACATTTTCCTTCTTTGGAAGAGCAATGATAGATTGACAGATCAGACAAACGCACTTTGATTATGACATTGTGATAAAAAAAATCCTCTTCCAATTTCACATCCAGCCCATACCCTCCCCAAGCAATTTTTTTTAAATCCCTTCTTTAGTCGATATAAATTGGAAGGCTAACTAGATCACAGCCGGAGTTTTGCAGTAGCTCGCGCGTTTGATCGTGAGTGCAGGATGACCAGTGTGTTAGAAGAGAAGAGATCTCAGACTGGCTGCCCTATATATCAATCAAGTGGCAAATGCCATAGGGTGGATATATGATAGACTAACATTTAAAAAAAATATTTTTTGAATGCAACACGATCTACCTGCACTAGCTTTGCGATCTATCGGTCAATCGCGATCGACGCATTGGGCACCCCTGGTGTAAGCAGTTCTAGCCAAGGTTTCATACCTGCAAAGAAACAAAAAACCACTATGGATGAGCTTACAAGGGCTTGCTTTGCTCAGCTGACTGTATGGAAACCAAAAGTTAGATCTTACTTGAACTAGGCTAGCCTTTATGCTAGCAAAAAAAAAACAAAAAAAAAAAAACAACACATACAGTACACACACACACACACACTAAAGCAGGAAACGTATAAGTGATTAACTCACTAATTCAATAGGTACCATCAGCAGTCCAACTCTTCTAAAAAATAAAAAATCAGAAAAAGAATGTGACTCTACTGCTTTTATTTTTGCTGACCATTATCACCTACTAGTGCCTGCATTTGCCAGTGATTGAAAAACTGAAGTGGTAAAATCACTGTGGCCTCCAACAGACAGAGTAGATGGCCAGAATGTAGTCAGCAGAAGCACACAAACAAAACAGGCTGTGAAACTTGAAACTTTGGCTACAGAGACATCAACCCAGATATCCTTCTAGTTTCTCCCGGTGTCTCTGTATTGTTGATTCCTTCAAGAACAAGGCTCTCAAGCAGCTCTCAGCTTACTACTTCTGAAAGAGCCAGTATGGTCCTACTCATCTCTGTTGGGGATTAAATACAGTGTCTTAGTAGTTAGGTTTTTGAATAATGGTATAGGCAGTAAAATTGACACTTTTATTTGTTCAGACTTTTTAAGTGTCCATATACACACTTAAAAGTGTCAATTTAATACTTGAGATCTTACTCTGCATTGACCTTGTTCTTAAAGAGAGATCTATTTCCAGCTTTCCTAGCTAGGGACCTTGGGATGCCACTTATTGACCATGAACAACAACAACATTTATTTATATAGTACATTTTTATACAAACAATGTCTAGCTCAAAGTGCTTTACAAGATGATATAAAAAGGAAGTTGATGTAAAACATAAACAAGATTAGGCAATAATATTATGCAGTATGTAACAAAGAAAAAAGTAAGTTGGAGGGCCAGGAGGACAGAAAAAAAAAAAAAAACTCCAGTTAACCTGGAGAAAAAAAACAAAATCTGCATGGGTTTCAAAGGCAAAAGACCGCCCATCCCCCACTGGGAATTCTACCTAACATAGATGTTCTAAATCAGTCCTTATGATTTTCAGGCTTCACATGGAAGTATTTGATGATGGTGGTCATGTGGGCATCTAGGACTCCCGCCATTCAATCCATAAACACAGGAGGCAGCATAGTACTTTGATCAGGTGGTGGCCACCACAAATTAACCAGAAAAGACCACAGAGAATAGTAGAGATTAATAAAGAATTGCAAAACCCAGAGAAAAATGATAATTCAAAGCTCATATAGTCTATTAGGGATACAACTATAATGTAGCTATGAAAAAGACATTTTTTATTGTTCTATAGTGTTATCCTGGTGAATTTCTGTTGGTAAAGTATTCCAAATTGTAGGTGCATATCAGCAAAAGGCCGCCTCACCACTTCTTTACAGGTTGGTTCTTGGAATTATAAGCAGAACTTCATTTGATGATCCGAGGGTACGACTTGGAGAGTAAGGGGACAGACATTCCAAAACATAGATGGGGCAAGATTACTTAAGACTTTGTAAACCATTAATAGTATTTTAAAGTTAATTCTAAACGACACAGGTAACCAATGTAACAGCAATATAATGGGTGAAATGTGCGCAGATATTCTTTTTCTAGTTAAGATTCATGCTATTGCATTCTGCACTAAATGTATCCAGTTTATGTCTTGCATTACAATAATCTAGTCAACTGAAAATAAAAGCATGAAATAATTTTTCAGCATCTTGTAAAGTTATAAGAGGTCTAACTTTATCTATATTCCTTAAGTGAAGAAACACAGTCCTAGAAATGTGATTAATATGTGATTTAAAATTTAGGTCAGAGTCGGTAATTACCCCTAAATTCTTTAACTCGGACTTGACTTTTAAGCTGAAGGGATCAAGTTTATTTCTAATACCCTCATTATATCCATTTTTGCCAATAAAATGATTTCTGTTTTCTCCTTATTTAGATCGAGAAAGTTACTGCTCAACAATTAAGAAATCCAAATGAAAGCTCACAGCTACTTACCTATAGCCTTATTCTTGTGTACTAGGGACCAACTGCATTTTTCTGCCCAATTCTCTAGTCTACTATGGTGGCACCACCAATTGAACTTAATTGAGACAACATGTAACTGGGTGCACTGCTCCCAGCAGCTTTTGCCTTCTAATTTAATTGTTTTTCCTTTTAACAAAGCAGCAGTTTACCATTCTAAAATAAAAACAATGGAATATGTTGGATTATTTGTCACTTCTTTCAAATTATGTAGATTCATTAACAAAACAGAAAACAAATTCAAAATCAGCACTTTGAATACCATCTATTAATCTGTCAAAAGGAATACATAAAAAACTGTATTAATGGCATTGATAATAACATACAATGGATGGATCTCATATTATCTTTCACTCAGTGTCCCATGAGAATACTTATATCCTTACGGGACCCAAGACACAAAACATTCCTTTTTCATTCATAAAGTGGCATTTCACTGAGAGATTGATTGCCTCTCTGATGAGGTGAACAAAAGATGACAATAGATGCAGAAGGAAGAGAATACAGGGGTGTGGATACAGGTCCCAAATAGCTCCTCTAGAAACCATTGTGCTAAGGGTTGTGGCTGAAGGATTGGACTCCTCAGCCATCTCTCAAACATGATCTTAAATGGCATCCAATATCTTCATCAGCTAGATTCTTATTTTTGGCACTTAGTGTGATAATGAGCCATTCTTTACTTTCTCTTCTTTTCACAGCTGCATTATGACGACTTGATTTCCAGATCATTGCATATTACTTTCACAATATTAAGCCATACCTTCTTTCATGCTTGTTAGCACACCTGCCATGGGCAGCATGTCTCTGGCCATGTCTTTCACATGCAGTTTGCCTTAGGTTGCATCTTCCCTTTCTTTTGTTTGGGATAGTAGTTATCTAGCAAACACCTAAAGGGATTTTTGTATACCTTTTATACATTTTTATATTCCTAAGTGTATTTACCTAGTCTCATATTCATGTATTTGATTACCCATTCCCTCATTCATCAGCCACTATTTATTTAATGGATATTCTGAACTTGTGTTTCTTATTATATTCTTGTCTGTTCCTTGTTTTTATTTATTTTTATGTTCACCTACTGACCTTTTCCTATTTTAACCATATGTCCACTTTGCCTGGCTATCAGTTTTATTCTGATGAATCCAGTGTTCAATAACATCAGAAGTCACTCACAAACAGCCCTACTTCGCTACAGCATTTGAATATGAATATCAAACAATAGGTGTGGGTCTGGTTTGGGGAGATGGAATAAGGAGCATTCATGAAATGAACATCTTACATAATTGCCATTATCCCAGTTTTCACAACTTCATATTTAATTCCTTGAAAGCATGAAGGCAATTAATTTGAAGGCATAATTGTTTTGGTTACTGGTGTATTTAGTCAAACTCTTACTATATTTAGGATAATTCATTTATTGTGATTCAAATTTCTTTTTCTTTGACTTCTGTTTTGGAAGTGAAATGGCTCGTTAAGTGGGGGAAATGACCTTTACTTCTTCCAGCATTTTTCCCTTTAAACAAAATATTTATGCCCTCTGACTTTTTTATTTTAAACTATAATTCTTTTCCCATGATTATTTTCAAGAAACGTTCTACTGATGCTTCATACCCAATGTTTTATCTTATTTTTAAATTGAACATTGATTTAAAATTAACCTGAAACACTAAAATGTGTAATATTAAATGACCTTTGGATCTCTTCAAATAATAAATTATTTCAGCTTTCCATAGCCTGCTTTTTTCCATTAACTTCTGGACAATTTACTAGCTATTTCTGCAAATTATTTGAGAGACAACAACCTATAATTGAGATTTATTGAGTCTTGATTATTGATTTTGTTTGGCCTGAGCACTATTTCATAATTTTCTAATATGATATAACCTGTCTGATTTTCTTCTGAAACTAAATACCTGTTTATGGTTTTCCATTTAGTGGGAAGAGATTAGCGGCGTTGATGAAAATTACAAGCCAATTCGAACCTACCAGGTCTGTAATGTCATGGAGTCAAACCAGAACAACTGGCTTCAAACTGGATGGATTGCGCGCCAGAAGGCCCAGAGAATTTTTATTGAGCTCAAATTCACTCTGAGGGATTGTAACAGCATTCCAGGAGTCATGGGTACATGCAAAGAGACCTTTAATCTGCACTACATCGAATCAGACACCGATCTGGGACGTGAAATCAAGGAAGTCAAGTATATCAAAATTGATACAATAGCTGCTGATGAGAGTTTTACTCAAGGAGATCTGGGAGAGCGGAAGATGAAACTGAATACAGAGGTGAGAGAAATAGGACACCTCAACAGAAAAGGATTTCACCTTGGCTTCCAAGATGTAGGGGCGTGTGTAGCCCTCGTTTCTGTGCGGGTGTATTTTAAAAAGTGTCTGTCGACAGTGCAGAACCTGGCAGTGTTTCCTGACACCATTGCAGAGGCTGCTTTTTCAACCTTGGTAGAAGTCAGGGGGACCTGTGTAAACAATTCGGAAGTAGATATGGATAATCGTCCTCGAATGCACTGCAGCGCTGAAGGAGAATGGCTTGTACCCATTGGAAAGTGTTCCTGCAGTGCAGGATATGAGGAAGGGCACAGCAGCTGTGAAGGTAAGTCTATAATCATGTTAAAAATAGGCCAGGTCAGTGGTTGTGGGCCATGCCACTGATGCTGTGTCTGAAAATTAATGTGGAATAGGATTGAGACGGATTTGAGATGGGAGTGTTTTCTAGCAAAGCAGGAGCTAGCTGCCTGACATTTAGTGGAAATTAAATTGGTACTATGTGGAAAGTGCTTGAAAATTGGAGACGCTTTAGTAATGCTTTTAGCATTGCATTGTGTTCCAAACAGTGCAATTTGCCCCTTACTTTTCAGGACATTAAGAAAAGATATGCTTGATAGAAATAACTGTTTTTAAAAAGACACAACTGTGAATGTAAAAATGTTAGGCAAGGAGTGATTTTAGAAAATTCTTCAACCCTGGGGTTGATATTTATAAGGTTAAAGAGAAAAAAATTGCATCAATAAATAAACCTGCAGTTGTATTATTACTTTTTTTTTAAAACTAAATTTACAAGACTGTCATGTAGAGAACATAACCCACAGAAACTTCCAGAACAAACCTTTTGAATCTTTGATTTTTTTTATGCCTTACAGACAATCCCTGCTTTTTTAGTGCAAATGTTTTATTTTTTTTATTTTTTGTAAGCCTCAACATTGTCTTATTTTTTCAGTCCTTGATGTTTCATGCTTCATAATTGCTACAAGACAAAATATTTGCTGGGGCAATGAATTTTAGAATGACAACATCAAAGGCCGTTCGTGTAGCTACCTCCCTTTTCAAGAAAAACACACATTATTGTTTGTTGCTGAACTGGTGCCTGAAGGCAACATGGTTCTCTGAATTTTTATTTGGTAAATTATTCATTTATGTAATTATACTCTCAATTTTCTTTTCATGACATAAATATGAAATCATAAAATTTCTTATAACCAAACCCCCCCCCCCGAACCGCCTATCGGTATTTATTCCTTGTAACGCTTGACTAAGCTTTTCCTGAGCCTTTTCCATATCTCCTATGCTAATAAGCACATGTTTCAGGCCACAGTTGGAGCACTTTTCACAAGGGTTCAGTAATTATAGTAATAAGATTCCAAAGAAGGATTTATCTTTATTCAAGTGATTTATGCGACTGGTTTTGTGTTTAGACATTGACCTGTAACTTATCTTCTTGCAATTACCAATGAACCTTATCAAGTGCAATTTTCTGCTTTTATGATTTTTACTTTTTGCATAAATTATTATTTTTGAGAGAAAATAAAAATATGCGGGGGGAAAAAACTCTGTATACCTACAGACAGGGAGTGCAGTCTGAACTAAGAAAGAAAAAAAAATTGTTTAACGCCAATCAGCACCACAGCACTGCTGGAAGCTGAAGAGATACACAGACTGAGCCATCAGCTGATTTATAAATGACGGTATGAAGATAAATGACATGTCTGTTATTTTGCCATTTATGTTTAAGGAGATGTCAGTCAAATTAATTGTCTCAAGATGTTAACTTGGTGTCAGGGGTGAAGAAAACATACATAGGCATCTTTCAGTCCATGTAGTTTATACTTTTATCCATCCATTTTTAAACCCCAATTTTTTGTATGAGGGTAGCACAGTGATACCTCATGTATTTGTATATTTGTGCCAGAGGCTGAACTGGATTAAGTTGTTTTGAGAATGCTGGAAATATTTTATTTATGTTTCTTTTCTGTCTAACAATAGTCAGAAACAAAATTTAGGTAGGTGTTGATTTATTGCAGGGTCTGCTTATGCACAAATCCATGCTAACTGACCAGTTATGGTTGCCATTTAACCTAACTAGAGTTCTTCTTCTCACATGAACACTTTCAAAATGCACAAACTCCACAAAGACCATTAACATCCTGGGAACTGAATTCAGATCCATGGAGCTGTGAGCAGGCAGTACTGAGTCCTGTGGTGGTGTGCTATCCTATTGATTCTTATGTTTTGTTAAACTACATATAAAATGCAAGTCCTTTAGAACTACTAATCATTCAAAAATGGTGGGGCACTGGCACAGTGTTAGTGCTTCTGCACCATAGCTCCATAGTGCTGGATTTGAATTCAAGGCTAGTCTTTGTTTGTTTGTAATTTCAAGTAATAACTGCATATTTTTTCTCCTATTTGCTCTCAGATCACACAAAAATATAAGTATTTGGATAATTAATGGCTGGTAAGTTTGAGTTGGTCCTGATTTGGTTCCAGCCCTGTGTTTGATGGTGTGGGATAGGCTTCCAGTACAGAGAATCCTGAACCATATTAAGCAGTTTTAATAATGAACTAATGTTTATAAATTGAATCGTTCTTTTGGATAAGTCTATTGCTTGTAAATAAACTCTAATGCTCTCTCTTCTTTTCACATTGTGACACATTGCATGAAGCAGTTAACCACATTTTACATTTCAATAGGAAAATCTTATTTCTGATTAAAGCAATCACACTAAAGATTAACATCTGCACATTTTGTTGAAAGGCGGTGTTCGTCAAAAATCCTTGTTCCTTTTGAAAGAAGCCTGCTGATTTCACGAGTTTTTCCTTGCAAATAACAAAATAAAGAAACAAAAATAATCAAAACACAGCGAGTCAGAATTATGATGCTTTCAATTTACTTTAGGTATGAAAAAGTACATCACAGATCTGTTTCATTTATTAGTAATACATTCTAACTTACTAATTCCACTGAGATGTAATACTTGAGTTGAGCTACGCTTAATCCAGCGTTTCTCAACCTTTAAGTATTTGCGACCCGAGTGTTCATAACAGTTTTAATCACGTCCCCCTAACATTTTTTTTGAAAGGAGCCCACTAATACCAATTTGTTCTTTTTTAATTAATGATATATCATAGATGCATATTTTATTATAACTACTTAACTTTTATCGACATTTATCTAACTCTATACAGTATTTATTTTTCTAGTATCAGAATGTAGTTTAAGTTACTTTGTTTTGGTTTCATTTTTTTTGATTCTTGTTTTCTTTTTTCACATCTTCGCGCCCCCTTTTTGTCACTTCACGCCCTCCTAGGGGGGCCCGCCCCACAGTTTGAGAACCACTGACTTAATCTATCCAGCATGCAAAATGCATGATTTGTACCCTATTTGCAGCTGTTTATAAAACAATATCATTGTTGTTCCAAGTTCCTCAAGTTTTTGATTTTGCTTTGATTTAACAGCGCCCATTATTTAAAGGTAGCACAATTATTAGTCCTGCTATGTTATAGCAGCAGATGTTTGGGTTCAAGTCCTACCCTTACTTAGCTCTATGTGGTTTTTACTGAGTATTCTGGTTCCTGTTCACATTTCAAAGACTTATAGGTTTTGTTGGTTATTTTCTGAAGCTGATTGTATTGATTCCATCATTAAGGTTTCACTAAGATACCCTTCCTGACAGTAACCCTCTTTGTTTATCCGGGCTTGGGACTGGTTCCAGTTTGGGCTGGTTTGCCATCCTAGTGGCTAGATTGTACCCATTTATAATGAGAAGGGTGATATGTGGGATTTTGGAAACTGTAGAGGGATGAAGCTGATATCAAATACAGTGGAAATTTGGGAAAGGGTTATAGAGTGAAGGTTTAGATAAGAGACCACCACAAGGGAGGAGCCGTTTGGTTTTATGCCAGGGAGAGAAACAACTCCTAAAGAAGCATCTGGAAACATACAGAGATTTCCATGTGGTGTTTATTGATTTGGAGAATACAGTGGGTCTGGAGGTGCATGGGAGAGAAAGGAGTACCAGAGAAATAGGTTGGAATATGTTTGAGGGGATGAGGACCAGGGTTAGAATCAGTGTTGGGGTAACAGACAAAATCCCTGTTAGAATATGTCTGCACCAGACTTCTTCTTTAAGTCTTTACCTCTTTGATCTGGTTATGGATGTGCTGAGTCAAGGAACGAAAGACCAGTCCCTTGGGTGCATGTTTTTTGCTGATGACATTTGTGTTGTGTAGCACCAGAAAATAAGGATGAGGAAGTGCTTTGAAAGATATAGAATTGAAGACAAACAGGAAGAAGACAGAATATGTGGGGTCTACTGATAATCAGGATTCAGAAGTTAGCCAGCAGGGAGAGCTACTGAAAAGAGTTGATAAATTTAAATGTCTAAGGTCAGTGGTAGCCCAAGATGGAAAATTTAATGCAAACATAACCCATAGAGTGCAGTGTGGATTTAACAATTGGAAGAAAGTATTAGAAGTATTGTGTGATCGAAGAATTAAGGAGAATGTTAAAGGTAAGGTTTTCGAGATAATGGTAAGACCAGCTAAGGTAAGCCCTGGGCAGTTAAGTGAGTACAGGATAAGAAGTTAGATCTGGCAGAAATGACAACATTGAGATGGATGTGTGGAGTTACAAAAAATGACAGAATAAGAAATGAGACAATCAGAGATATCTAAAAGTACAGGAAAGTTCGTTTAAGTGTTATGGACATGTGATGAGGAGAGACAATGAATACGTAGGTAAAAGAGTGATGGAAATGAATGTACAGGTGAAGAGAAAGAGAGGGAGGCCAAACTGGAGGTAACTATATGAAGTAAAGAAGACCTAAAGGAAAAAATGCTTTGACTGGGAAAGAGGTACAGGACCATGCTGTGTGGAGAAGGTTGATCAAGCACATCGACCTTACATAGAAGTAGGAAAAGATGAAAAGGAAAAAATAAAGAAGAATAGGTTATGTTGATTATTGACTAAACTATTGACCTTGTTTGCGGCGTGAACAATTAAGCTTTGTGATTAGACTGGTATCCTGTCCAGACTGAGTTCTCCCTTGTGCTTAATAGATTATGATTAAATCATCCATATTCCCTGTATTGACACATGTAGCATCAACAAATTAAAGACTGAACTAATCTTATTGATTGCAATTATTTATCACAAGTCTTTTTCTCATACAACCTGTGTTAAAATCTCTAAATTGTGCTAAATAAACTGTTGTCTATATAGTAGAAAAGAAGACTTTTTTTAAAAAAACTTCAACAATAAGCAGTTTTTTTATTCATGACTCAGAACATCATTGAATATCTTGTTAAGTGTAAAATATGGAAATGCACGTTGAAAGATTTCAGTAAGAGGGCAGAATGTTTTGAGACAAAGTACTTTATTATATAGATAGGAACCCCATATAGCTGTTAGTGCTTACTTTGGTCTCAGTAATGATAAAGAACTTAAGAGTGGTTTCCAGAAAGTGAGAAAGATTGTTGATGTCATGTTACCAAAAATGATCATATTATAGGGCAACACTGTTTAACCCTTAAAACAACCTGCTTCTAATTTTCATGCTGTTAACAGCTTAGAGCTACACTGCAACTCTGTAGTATGGTGGTGATTGGTTCATAGAATAAATTACAGCATTGCACATACAGTACAGCATTTAGGTGTATATATGTATTTAGCATTTTATGTGATGCTGTTCAGGAGTACAAGGTGCCATTTAAAATTCTACCTAAGATATGCATATTTTAATTGATTACAGCCTCCATAACTAATTGATTTTATACTCTGTAGTACCAGCTAAAGATTTCAGTTTTCAATCAACACCGGGGCACAAAAAGGACATCTTGATTACAATGAGGTATTTTGCACACCATTTATAAGCAGTACTTGGGAAACTATAGCTTATATTAGTAGCTCCGGATGCAAGGCCGGAATTCGGCCTGGAAAGGGCACTCATGCACACATTTACACTTGTTCAATTTGTAGTCACTAGTTACCCATACTTCTCTGTCCTGCAGGTATGTGGGAAATTATAACAACCACAGACAAAAAGGGGAAAAAGACATAGGAAAAGCATACACACATATGGCTAGTAGGATTATAATATACAGTACTTTCACAGTATGCAGTGCCACTTTGCTAATGTTAGATAAACAAATAGTTCAAGGCTGGCATAGCAGTGCTTCACAAATCCAATGATTTGGGTTTGAATTCTAGTCCAGTCACTATTTATGTGTAAATGTCTTTGTCCTCCCCATTTCTGCATAGGTTTTATTACCATTCTCTAATTTCCTATATCTAAAAAATGTGCTAATCAGGTTAAGTTTGCCCTGGCCTCATTTTTGTGTGAGTGTGCCCTATGATGGACAAACATTCAATTAATAGCTGGTTTCTGCATTTTGACCATTCATAGGCTCACACCGGCCTTGAATTTATGTTGAAATTTAGCAGGTTAAGAAACTGAAAGAAAGATATGTGCAAAAGGGTTGTATTTATTATAAAATTTTGTGAGTTTTAATGTGCTTAGAATAAATTAGTAAAGTTTTCTCAACCTGCATATCCTCATAATTACCTCTTTGCAACATTTTAGCATAACATGATTATACTGTATATATATAATATATACATATGTGCTAATTGAACCTGAGCTGTTTACGCAAATTTGTCTTGGCATATTTTTATAGTTCAGCACAGACTTCTTCAGTTGCCTGCATATTCATGTCTTCTAATTTTTAAAATCTTGCATCAAATAGGTTACCTCTGATATTCTAGAGGCAATAAAACAAACTGACAAAAGCATAGTTTGAAACCCTTTGTTTTAAAGAGGACAGTCCTGTATAAGTTGATTTGTATATTCCAAGCAAGTACTGCTTAGTACAAATATTTTTTTGGTAGTCTGATGCATAACACAGTAAATATTGTTTTAATTTTCGATTAACCCATTCCTTCTGTCTGAAATAGTTGAGGTAACAAGGGAATGATATAATTGTAATAATATAATTTCTAATCAAGTAGAAATAGCTCTCCAAAAGTAATAAATGAAGTGAGCCCCTCTGTCCAAAACAGTAGATGGTGGTACACCGTACAAGTGGACAGAATTAAATAAACCATATCAGCCATTCCCTTAAAGATGGGAAGGATGAAATGTGCTGCCACGGAAAATCAAACTGCTACTTCCATGTTTTAGTATGTCCAGCAAACTAATGTCTGTGTAATGTCTGATATCCATGGGCAGTTGATATTGTAGACTTGTAGGATGACTGTGTATAGTTTTAGATCTGTTATGTATCTCACAGTCTTTCACATATTTTGCAGCTATGAATTCTTTGGATCTACTTAACTTTAGTGCAAACAGGCCAATCTATCATTGCTAAAACGTTTCATATTACACTCTTTAAAATGAAGACTTCAGTAAAAACTACTCTACCAAAAATATTTTTATGACCAACAATTCCCATTTCACCAAATCAAAATGAATTACTGTAGGTATCAGTAGTACAAGTTTTTGAGATAAAATTGCATTGGCAATAATGAGAAAACCTTTCACCATAACCATAAAAAACAAGGGAATCATGATGATACAAACTTCTATCATAAGTGTGCAGTGTTTTGAGGTAGTAAAGTCCCGATGAAATCCAAGAGTACAAAAATACCTCTTGCAAAATTTCCTTGTTAGAGGAGTTATTGGTGCTGCAATAATATTAAAATTCTAATACATTTGTGATAATAATTTGCAAACCCAAGTAATCTTTGAATCTACTTATCTTTAGTGTAAGCAGGCCAATCTATCATTGACAAAACTTTGCTCAGATCCATGGTGTAAGACGTTAGGGGACACTGTTGCCCCTTTTACCCCAACAGACAGATGCTCAGAACACAAAGTAAAACCAATAAGAAGAGTTTTAATCCTTTTATTCTTATTAATAGTGCCCAAAGCACCACAGCCACAATATCACACACAAAAACACAATCAATAGAAATATCTCTCTTTATCTTCTCCTCCACACCACCCAGCAAGCTTTTCCCAACTCCACCCAACTCTGGCTTGCTTGCTGGGTACGCAGCAGTCCTTTAAATAGTCCTTGACTATGTGACTTGCCATCACTTCCGTTCTTTAATCAGCCCGGAATTACTTCGGGACTTCCGTCCTCATGACTACCTAGTACTTCCGGGCTATAGGGAAAGCATGAGTCCCTAGGTCCTTCGACAGCTCCCCCTGGTAGCACCACGGCACTCAGCAGGGCTGAGAAACCGAAACTGTGGGAATCCAGGGCATGACTACACTCCAGGGGAGCTGCCACCTGGCGTTTTGCAGGAGGCAGTATCAACAGGCAGCTGCCTTCTCCCATCCTTCAATTTTAGGGGAGTCCCAGCCGAGTTGAGCTGTTGGTCTTCTCTGACAATGGATAGCGAATTACTAGATATTTTCTAAGCCAGTAATACCTCTGGAGGCCTACTGGAATTGTACAAAAAACCTAAGTCTACAGTATGTACCACTTCTTACATGATCCACATAAGTGACAATAAGGGGAGAACATCAAGATATCATCAATATAAACTGGACGAAATTTACCTAATGACAGAGACCAGAGAATAATTGTTTTTATAGCAACTTTAATTCATTGAAATCAATTCATGGTCATTAAAAATAATATTTATTATTAACAAAAAAGAATGTAGCAACAAATGGACTGCTGGAAGCCCTAAACAATCTATTTGCCAGATTTTGTCTAAACAATCCACCATGGTCTCTGGACTAGACAAAGTATTTGAATCCCCTTTTGAAAACTGGGTAAAAAATCTATGGGGAAGTAATATGCTTGCAAGGGGATAAAGCTAGGCTATCTTTATACTAGAAATATCTGGCAAGTCAGGATATTTACTCCAGTAAATAGACCCTCCAGTATGCAACTAGTGTGGAATAAATGATTAGTTCACTTTAAACAAGACAGTAAGTAAGTAACCCTTAGACTAGGGCTGTAGTTCTTTATTCAGTGATTATTTTGCTTTATCCAAGTTCAATGGGATTACTAAAAATGAGATTTATTTTCCTTTTAGTTTTATGCCTGACAATAATGACCATCTAACACTATAAAACGATAATAGAAAGAGTGCAATATTCAACAAAACTACCAGTATATTTCCTATTAACTGCTAGGAGTTAGATTTTCCCTGATTTCTTTAATTACATTCTGTGTTAGTTGTGAAACTAATGTGGTACTAATAAAAACTTTCTATAGCTCCTGAATCAATGAAAGCTTCTACAGAGATAGATAGATAGATAGATAGATAGATAGATAGATAGATAGATAGATAGATAGATAGATAGATACTTCATTAATCCCAAGGGGAAATTCACATAATCCAGCAGCAGCATACTGATACAAAAAACAATATTAAATTAAATAGTAATAAAAATGCATGTAAAAGCAGACAATAACTTTGAGTAATGTTAACATTTACTCCCACGGGTAGAACTGGCTCATTTTCTACAAGGTAATCACAGAGAGTAGAGAAAAATGTGTATGGGTCCTAATCCTTAATTTAGCAAAAACTTCCAAATTTTCACTAAAAGGAAATGTCTCCCTTTAGTTTGAGACAATTGCAGCATACTGAATATGCTACAGGATGCCACAATTAAATTACTAAATGTAAAGTAGTGTGCACCATCTTGGATATCTACTTATGACTTTTCAGTTTTTTTTTTGTAGTTGTGCATACTTACATTCAGAAGAATGAGAAGTGGAGATCAAATCACTTTTTTAACCCTTACCCACTGTAAAATGCAAGTAGCTAGCTTAAAGGAATGCTTCATCCAAAAAATGGTAACTTTCATTAAATGTTGCTTACTCCATGTACTTTGTAGTGATTGCTGAGAATAAGCAAAGCCAATAAAGGTTATGCTTCAATGGAACCGCACTGGAAACTGCAAACAATAGTACAATGTCAATGAAAAAATCTCTTGTTACTTGTGTTGGATAATTCATGTAAAGTCATCCAGTCCAGTACTTAAAAAGTTGAAAATGCATGCATACTCCAATAGAAATTGTTAAATCAATTTTTTCATTAAAAACAAAGGTAACACACAACCCAAAAGCCTTTCACATAGGGTCCTGATTTTAAATTGGAAACCTGTCTCTCCTCCAATGTATTGGTCAAGAGTCCTGTCTTTCTAATAAAATATGCACAATTGAAATTAAGAAGCCTAAAGTGTGTGCTAAGAAAGCATTACCCGCATCATCATGCTTCCACCAAATTACCTGTACCTTTGACAAAAGGCAGGATGCTGTTTACGATGAAATCTAACACTACTATCTGCAAGTTGCAAAAGAAATTGAGATTTGTCAGAAAAGGCAAGTTTTTTTTTAATCATTAATCACCCAGTTTTTCACCCACCTCATATTCCTGCCCGTAGGTGACAGGAATAAAAGCTGACATTGTTTTTGCTGCTGTAGCCCTTGTAGTGTATTGAAATTTCAAAGATGAGCTTCTGTAAACCCCAAGTGTGGCCATTCTCTTCTGAGCTGTCTCACTAGCAAAGTGTTGTTGCTTACAGACCTTCTCATCACTGGATGATTGTTAATCCCAACATAAACTCAGCAAACAAGTTTTTTCCAGCTAAAATTCAATAGTTTTTTGCACTGTAAGAACCTGTTTCATTCTATTTTCTTTGCATCAACATTAGAATAAATGCTAGCAAACAGATAATTAGCCAACATTTTAGCATTTTTACTTATGACAGATGTGTTCAATATTTTTAAAGGTACACAGCAGTGCAGTCTTGAAGAGTCAAGCATGAATAAACATACAGGAGTAATTACTGTTAATACAAAAAGAAATACCAGATTAGTACATCAAAATGGCAAGGGGGAGGACTAAAATGAAGACAATATTTAATTAAAATAAAATGCAAATGCTATAAAATAAGGGTGAGAATTAAAGGTATTTTACTTCAAGTTAGATTCAATTTAGCTTTAGTTTTAAAGTCTGAAGTGGTCTACAAATAAGTCTTTAGTTAATTCATAAAACTCATGTTCTGTAGGCATATAAATTGAAACTTGACAGACTGCATTCTTAGGCATGCATATTTTGGACTTATTGTCTTTGCGTTTGCTCTCCACTTGCAATCTGCACCTAACTCCACTTTTTTTTTTTCGATGGCCTGGCAACTATATTTGAAATCATAGTAGACAGTGGGATCTTCTATGGATCAGGTTCTTGAGAAATATTTAGAGGGCAGTCATTCAGTTGTTGTGACCAATTAGCTGACCGAAAAGGTCACTACATTTACTAGAGTGAGGCAGAGGTCTTTTATGAGCAAATCAGGATGTGTAATCTGAACAGAGCAGAAGATGAATAACAAATGTCTAGGAAATCAGCCACCAGAATAATTGGACTAGGCAAGCTTAAAGTATTTAACAAAATAAGTAAAAAAAAAGTCAAAAACAGCCTTGAAAAGAAAATTTCCAGAGAAACTACTGCAGTTTTTTCAAGCTAAAGTACAGGTTATGCCTTTGACAGAATGTTCAGACAATTGCAATCACTGCATATTGACTTAAAGTAAAATAGCCCTATTTGTAGACACATCTCCAGCAACACAAATATACACACAGACAAAAAACAAAAATAGAGGAGCATTGGGAATATCAGCATGCAATGAAGAACAGTAAAAAAAATACAGTAGAAAATAAAAATAAATATTGAACATTAGATTTTCAATCAAATGGAATATGCTTAGAATGTTGTCTCTGTAAAGTTTTTTCTTAACCTTTGTATATTATATACTAGCTGACCCAGTCCATGATAAATCATAGACTGTTGGTCTAGCGCTTACATCTATGTGCTCAAGCGTCTCCTAATTGAAATGAATTCAGCAAAGTGTATCTGCTCTCTGCAGTATCAACCATGTGACTTGTGACATGCTCACTAAAGTACCTTGTTCTTGACACACTGATTTCAAGGCGTTGGTCGTGTGTACTAATAAGATGCATTGAATCTTCCAATCAAAGAGATAGATAGTTCTTAGAACTAACAGTATAATCTAAAAAAAGAAGGATTTAAATTGAAAAAAGTCATACTGGAGCCCATTGACTGTTATGCAGAGGGAAGTAAATAGTATAAACATGGGCAGAGACTCAAACTTAGGTCGTAGGAGCCCAGTTGCACATACCCTTTCATTAAATTTTTTCATTTATTTTCACAATTTACTCCTGCTCTCTTTTTACTACTTCAATGAGGCCAGATCAGTAGAATGTTTAATGGACTTGAATGAGATGAATACTCTCTCTGTCAGTGTTTGTATTTTACTGTATATATATATATATATATATATATATATATATATTGGACTATGGCCGGCCATTCATCCTGGTCAATACTACCAGGCCACCAGAGGGAGCCCTCCCTGCGACATGAAGATGCCCCGAATTCCAGCAGGGCATCATAGACTATGGAGTTTTAATGCACAGCCCTGCTGGATAACGTCGGGGCTGCCAGCGGACGTTGCAGGGAGGCACACTGGCGGTTATTTTCCATATAGCCCGGAAGTACTTCCATGTCGCGAAGACAGAAGAAATAAAGTGCTTCCAGGCTGACGAAGAAAAGGAGTTTTCACCTGACCCGGAAGCGCTCAAGGACTATAAAAGACTAAGAGAAACACCAGAGCGTTGAGCTGAGTCGGGTGGCAGGGTGACAACGCATCTGGGAGTGGAGGATTGTTTATTGATTAGTGTTATTGTTTATGAGTATTGTGGAGTGGAGGGTACTTTGTGCACATTATTGTAATAATAAAACAAATTATTGGACTTTTATCTGGTGTCTGATCCGAGGGTTCAAGGGGACAACAGTGCCCCCTATCTGTCTCAATATATATATATATATATATATATATATATGTTTTTCTATTTCAATATTCCCTTATTATGCAACATTAGCTGTAAGTTTCTCAGTACCAGTGCTAATGTTTATGATACACCATCTGTTAGAATGAAAAAAACATTTTATTTATTACTATATGCACTGCCAAAAACAATGCAATAAATGGCATATTGCAAATGTTAATGCTTGGTTTGCCCAAGATAGTGTAACTATCAGGTACAAAGAAATCATCTTATATATACTGTATATTTATTTTTGATTCCTACTTGTTTCTTGAATTTTTCTGTCTTACAATATTCTAAATGCTTACCAGCTCTGGATTATGCAATTCAGCCTCTCCTGTAAATTGTCCATTTTTTCAGTGTTTGCCTCCTGACTTCTACTTATGTTTATATCCTTGGTTACTGATTCAGCACTTGTAAGAATAACTTAATCAAATGTGATGTTAACCTTTTCCATCATCTTTTCTCATTCCTACCATCAGGAACACATTAGTATTTGATTTATGATATATGCTTTTTATTTGGATATAGTTCTTGTTGTGTAGGTGTGTTTTTTTTTGTTTTTTTTTTTTGTTCTCCAAATTTTTAATAGACACTGCCATTTTCTGGCTGTGGATGAAGCTTGTTGCTGATAAATGTAACAGGCATAGGTGCAGTATGTGACATTGACACAATTACATTTTAAAACAAGTCAGTACATACATCAAAGTGTCTGAACTTTGACTAACAAAATGAAAGATCGTTATGAGAAATGTAACACTTGATCACCAAACAAACGAAAAAGGGAAAACCATTACTGGTTTTCACTTTTGCTTTATTTTGTGGTTGCAGATCAGGCTTTGTGCTAGTAAATTATTGAAAGATTAGTAGCGATTTCTGTAAACCAACCCTGCTGAATGTCCCTGCCATTAATCTCTGCCACTCACTATAATAATTATTCCCTGGGTAACCTCTTGTGGTAACCGTCAAGGCCGGAGAGAAAGAACATGTTTTACAAGGTTCAACATGTTGAATGTTTCAGGAAAAGCTTGTTCAAGATACAACCTGTTTTATACACAAATCCATAATCAAAAAAATCAGCAACAGTTGGTCAGACCACAAGATAAGCAGTCACAGAGAAAACATATAAATGAAGAAAAGTAAGCAGGAGTCAAAAAACAATAAACCAACTAAAATTTAAAACTAGCTGACACTTGACTAGGAACTGTTTCGGGGAAGAAAACACATTGTTACAGAGAAGACCTATATTTTGGCTTACACTTTTATTTTCAATGCCTCAGTGGTTAAATGTGTGGATAAATGTGTGACAGCACAGGCAACCGTCTAGGCCGTTTTTAAGGATCAGAAGTTCTGCTCTTGTCATTTTGAATTTGTAACATCTCACAAACCTCAGCTCAGGCTCTGCCCTGTCCCTAATGGCTCAAATAGTTCCATAATCTGGGCACTTCACTACCTTAACTTAATTAGCTGAAATGGGGAGGAATTATCAACACTACACTGCATTTGTTCCTGTGTATATGTTTATGTGTGGATGTGTGTTTGTACATGTATTATCATAATGGAAGAATACATGATCCATAGATTGCTTGTATTTCAATCAGTCACAGAGAACCAATAAAGTATTAAGGAGTAAAAGGGAAAAAAATATTATTTGTTGTCTGCTAGTTGATGGTAGTGGAGTCAATTAATGTTATTGTCAATAATAAGTGACCACTAGAACAAAATGTTAAAATGAGGGTATATTAGCGATAAAGTACAAGTACAGTACAATCATATCCCTTTACATACTTAGTTAACTGCTTCGAAAGTTGGAGTATTGAATTTTTTTAGTTACTCCATCAGATTCAGCCGTCACATTTTTGTGAATTAAATAATTTTGTATTGGCTCCAGCAGACCCCTGTGATCCTGTAGTTAGGATATAGCATGTTGGATAATGGATGGATGGATAATTTTGTACAGTGAGTCATACAGTATATTGATAATGGACTATCTGTCAGGAGATCTCAGTTTGTGAGACTCAAAGACTGTGTTTCTGATTACAGATGTAAGCAATACTTCACTCTGTACACCTCCGACTATAAATATAAAACCAGGTCATGTCCCTTGCAGAAATTCTCAGATGATTCTTCACTCATGGGTTGTATTGATAAAGGGGATGAGACAGAGTATCAGAGTTAGGTGGTGAACATGGTGCAAAAGAAAATTTTCCGCATCTTAACATCAGCAAAACAAAGAAACTGGTTATTGACTTTCAATCACCAAAAAGTCTCTACTGTATATTTGGTCACTATTCACAGAGTGGATGTAGAGGTAGTCCACTCCTATAAGTACTTGGGGCCTACATTAATGACAAGTTGGACTGGTCTTTGACACAGAGAAAGTAATGTATATAAGAAAGGGCAGAGCAGGCTCTTTTTCCTTAGGAGTCTGTGTTCCTTTAATGTGGTAAATGACATTCTTCACATCTTCTGTAATTCTGTGATGGCCAGTGTGATTTTATACGCTGTGGTGTGCTGGGCTGGGCTGGTAACATCACTTCAACAGATGCTCACTGAATTAATACACTAATTAAAAGGGCAAGTTCAGTTATAAGACACACTCAGGGCACTGTGGTAGTAGTAGTGAAGGAGAGAATTGAAACAAAACGGAGTGCCATTATGAACAATGCTGCACATCCTCTCTCTGACACACTAACACTGAGGAATTTTAGCCAATGAATTATTCAGCAGAATTTTGTCAAGAAACACTATTGGGGCATTTTTATACCAACAGCAGCAATATTTCTTACTTATTTACCTATTTATTTATGTATTTATTTATTTATTTAAAAAGCTTCTGTAAAAAGCCAAATTCCCCCCAGGGACAAATAAAGTTCTATCTATCTATCTATCTATCTATCTATCTATCTATCTATCTATCTATCTATCTATCTATCTATCTAT
>JANRMT010062849.1:14277065-14296866 GCA_026402145.1 Polypterus bichir lapradei
TATCTATCTATCTATCTATCTATCTATCTATCTATCTATCTATCTATATAATATCATGCAATTACATATAATAGTGAAGTACATAAAATGCATGTTTTTAGAAGTACTTTACTATGTCATGTATTATAATAAAAAACTCAGCACTAAAAAGGCTTGTGGTGATTGAAGCAGCTTTTGTAGACAGCAGATTCCAATTTGAGTGATGCCATCAACTGATGTAATTCAAATTACATAAACAGAAAACATTTTGAAACATAAAGAGTTAAAATCTATTTGAAGATTCAAGCAAAAATTGTTGGTTACATCAGACCATGATGGATAAAAGGTAATTAAGGTGCTTTACCAATAAAATATAGTGGTAGAGAAATATTCAATCATTACAAGCAAATAATGTTACAGTGAGGCTGTTTTTAATGTAATGTAAAAGTTGAGCACAAGTTTCTTCATTGTACAGCATGTATAACGAATCACAGAGCCATGTCTAGGAAGCTAGTTTCCTCTTCCATTATTTTTTCACAGTCATGTTTTTCACGTTTTACTTTTGCTATCACAAATTTCATGGTATTTATCAGGTACAATTTCAAGCAGCAGATGAAGTGAGATCATGTGACTGATGTTCATGCAAACTACTGCCGCACACACAATTATGCAGGCATTTCACAGTTTTGCGGTCACAAGCAGCTGTTATACAAGTAAAAGAGGAAGATTCTCCAGGTAAGTATAAAACGGTAAACCAATCTGTAAATGATGTCACACAGAATGTTTCTTCTGTTTTGACAGATGAGTTAGAAAATTCACCAGTGGTTTTCAATATTTGTAAAGTTTGTGCAGTCTGCTGTATTTGAAATATCTTAATGAAAATTTACATTTGCTGATGAATTTGCTTGAAAAATAGGTGTATTCAATTTTAGCAGAACTGGTCAGCAGCGAGCTGAGTTGTTTCATGTGGAAAGATAGGCAGACATTATGAAGACAGTAGGTGCATACACATTACAGTATATCTGAACGATCTTTAAAAAGGGCAACATAAAACAATATATACAATGCACAGAATTTACTGTGCAATGTCCAATAATGAGCCAGAAGCATAGCAATTAGCAGTCATGGTCTTAATGTGATTTTGTAGACTCTGTGCTATGAGTTCAGGCACTGTCATCAGAGATTTTTATCCTAAATTCAAATGCAATTTTTGTATCCAAATATCATTCAGAGAATAGCTCTATCCTGTGCTGCCCAAGATCTTCCATCCTGGAGATGTTCAGACTCAGGGTGTTGCCTTAGGCAGAATATGGAGAATACCTTCTACATTTAATTTAAAAGTTGAATCTTTTCATTAATATACATAATACACAACTGCAGTACTTGGGCTGGTGAAATATGTCTAACCGGAAATAAATGAATTATGAATATGACTAACCATAAAGTAGACTACCCTATCTTTACTTAAGCCTACAGTCTCTCCTATACCTTCAGACTTGGGGCTCTGGCTGCATTTTGTTGCATAGAATGTCCAATAAAGAAGAGACATAAATTTGGCTGATTCATTGCTTGGCTTTTGGTTGACCTTTCAACTTATATGTTATTTGGCTTACTGTGAGTACCTTTACAGATGCAGCCTGGCACTTTTAGCAGACAATATTGTATGGAGTTTTTAGCTAAATATAGGTAGGCAATCATTATGCATGTTGTACATGCATATGCATATCTTTCAATTTTCCTGACCAGTACAAACTGCAAAAATTCCAAGATGAGGTCAGTAAAAGTACACTAGCCTTCTGCTCAATTACATTTTTTTTCATTCCATCCCTCTGCATACAGGCACTTTGCGCTAAATTACATCTAATGTATGTGATAATGGAATCCAATCAGGAAACTTGAGTATTTCCTATTACAGTAATTGCATTTTAAAACATTCTGTCTTAATAATAATAGGTTCTACCACTTTATCCTTGATCACTCAGCAAATGTAAAGTTTGAATTAGGTACAATAAAATGTTTTCCCTTTCTCTAAATAAGGCTACTTTTGTGGCTGGACATGAGAACAGATTAAAGATGGAATTAGTGCACTAGTTTATAATTTTATTTGACTTAACTTGCTCTCAGAGTCTAATCAGAAAAAGTATTTCCTTTGTAACTATCGCAATGAGATCTTGCAATTGTTCACGGTTTTCAGTGGCACAACGCCACACAGAGCCATCTGTTTGAAGTAAAAAATTTACATAGTTGGTCTCAACAGATGCTGGCTAACGTTTCACATTTTATAGTGTTCAGTTTAAATAATTTCATGTTCTCTCAGGAACAAAAAATATCTGATTTTTTTTTTTTTTTTTTTAAAGCAGATGATTAACCAAAGCAAATAAAATGAACTGTCCAGGCTTTTCTCAATGGTGAAATTTCTTATGTTAATATTACTCATTATCCTTAGATGAGGGAGATGTGTGAGCAACTCATTTTATATTGTATATTGTATGTGTTTTATCTGTACTGGAATGTATTCTTATTAAAGTTGAATGCCTTTATGATCACAGATCTCCTCCTCATAACTTAATATTAAAACAGAGCATGTGACAAGACACGTTCATTTTTCTTTCGATAGCAAATATATTGTATGGATCTCTATACCAAAAGCACAAACAATAAGGCACCTTGCAGAACAACAACAACAACAATAATAATAATAATAAAAAAAAAAAAGCTAGTGCTTCTCCTGCTATCACTGAGTGCAGGGATGGAACCAATACTTGATATGGGTCCAGTCCATTGCAGGAAGCACACACACACACACACACACACACTACCTACTTAAAATTTTCAACTATTAGTGATCAACAGTGTTGAACACTTGAAAATCTAAATTTAATATATAAAAGTGTACAATGGTACAGATGGAGAAAAGTATCATTAATTGAAAATATAAGGGAGACACTGAAATACAGGATAGAATTTATGTAAAGATTTATATACCGTAGATCCCGGAATACAAGCCGACCTGGTATATTAGCCGATCCCCTTCTCTACCGACTAAATTACATGTATTTGCCGATGACCGGTTTTTAAGCCGACCCCCTTCTCCAAGCAAAATTTTCTAAATTTCCTTAAAAGTGTCTCTTTGGGTATATTTAGAATGTTTATCGGCGAGAATTTGAGACTGCCGGCATTTTTGATGGAAACTAGGAAGTGATTGCAGAGAAGTTTGGTAAATTGGAACCTTTGTGTTGAAACTATATACTCAAATACGGTACATCGGCGGGTGGATTTCCGGAGAATTGTTATAAATTTGATTAACTTAAATACGCAATACAGTGGACCCTTGACTTACGAACTTAATTCGTTCGCAAAGGCTAACCCATAATGCGTTCCAAACCTCCCACTACAACACTTACTTAACCTTTTCATAATAAAAAAAACACCAATATTTTTTGTAATGTACCAACCAAAAAGTTATAAAAAGTGCCTAGCCTACTTCAATTAGGCTAGGAGCATGGCGGCGCGCAGCGGCTCAGGGCTCTCCTTTTCAGTGCACTTTTTTGTTGTTTTTGTACTTTTTTTTGTCCTTGTTTGTGTACGATCGGTTCGGCGAACATCCGCTACACCATTCAGAACCTTATAGACATCGGTGTCCAGAGCCAGACATCTGTTTTGAGTGTTTTTCATCACACGCACAACATCCCAGACAACATAGCGAGACCAGCGGGCTCTCCGTGGTTTGTTGTCGGGTCTAGGAGACGACACAGACGGAGGAGGGAAAGAAAGCAGAAGTGGGGCCGCAGATACGGCGTTATACTAAGGCTAAAAAACAACCATACAAGCCCTATACAGAACTTTTTTCTGCACTGAAGGAGCTGCTTTTAATCTCATTGTAGATGCGTATAGACAGTAAAAGGCATTCTATTCTAGAAACAATTTCATACTGTACTCACCATTTAATTTGACATCTTTGGGCTGCAGGAAGGGAGGAGGAGATATTTCCACACAATGTCCATCTTCGTTTTCGAAATTACATCCACAAACACATGTATCTGGGCTCCGACTGACGCTACTAACGCTCTCGGTTGTTTGTTTACAATCGCGCAAGCGGATACACGTGACCGCATCCGTTTCGTAACGCAAGATGTGGATCGTGAATCAAAATAAATTTTATTTTAAACTTCCCGATAATTTATTATAAATTTTATTAATAAAATCAACAACTAAAACACTTTTTTGAATAAATTCTTTATTTAATTTAAAGTACCGGCATGCAAAGTTACTTCTTCATCTGAAAGATGGCTCTGTGGTTTCGTCATTATTTACTTCCGTATTCATCGGCAAAACCGGCATTGCGCTGGAAATCTGGAATCTGAAATGATACTCGTTGTATAAACCGAACCCCAAACTCCAAGCCAAAAATCTAGGACGAAATTCTCGGCTTGTATTCCGGGATCTATGGTATATATATATATACTCAGTGTATAGCCAAAATTGTTAGGTTTAATAGGAAAATCTGTCCAATATAATTCAATCAACTTATTCTCTGTAATATGAGACTGCATCTGGAGTATTGTATGTAGTTCTTAATACCACATTATGAAAAGTAAAAATACATTGCAGGTCAAGAGCTTCTGCAAAAAAGAGAAACCTTGTGTACCTTTGAACTAATATTCTAACAACTTTAACAAAATAAGCTTTCAAAATCTTGAGTAGAAGAGGCTATGTGAAGACACATTCCAGGTCTTTACAATGGTCAAAGGCATTGATAAATTTGATAAAGCAGAATTAATTCAGTTAAAGAGTGAATCACAAAGTTGAAAACAGAGGTGAAACAAAACAGAAAGTGCATTAGGATGGAAGGTGAGAAACAATTATTTACGTAAAAGGTCATGGAAATCAGGAACAAACTACCAAATCTTGTAGTTAAACCAGAAACCTTGACAAGCTATTTGATAAGCAGACAATCTTGATAGACTGAATGACCCTCTCAAAATTGTCAAAATGTTATGTTCTAGTTAATCTGCCATGCATGTACTTGGGGTGTGTGAGTGGAAAAACAAAATACAGTGGATTCCAAAAGTATTCAGATCCGTTCACTTTCTGCACAATTTATTGTGTTGTGGATTTAATATTAAAAGGATAAATTTGCCATTTTTGCCCATAAATCTTCATTTAGTAATCTATAATGATACAATTTTCAGGATGGTTTTTAGATTTAATAAAAATCAAAAACTAAAATATCTCATCTATATAAGTATTGAGCCCTTTAATTCAGTACATTGTAGAGGCCACTTTGGCAGAAATTAAATCTTTGATTCTTCTTAGGTAAGTCTGTAAGTTTTACACACCTGGATTTACATTGTTTATTCCATTCTTTCTGGCAAAGCCCCTCAAGCTCTGTTAAACTAGATAGGAAGCATCTGTAAACTGCCATCTTCAAGTATCTCCACAGATGTTCTGTGAGGTTCATGACTGGGCTTTGGCTAGTTTACTTGCCTGCATTCATCCTTTCCTAAATTCTAACCAGTCTCCCTGTTCCTTTGTGCTGAAAAGTACCCCATACCATGCTTCACCATATGGGTGTACAGTATTAGACAGGTGATGAACAGTTCCTGGACTTTACCAGATAGTGCTTGGAGTTCGGCCTTAGGAGCTCGATTTTTTTGTGTTATCAGACCAGAGAGTCTTTATCCTTATGCTCTGTGAGTCCTTTAAATACAGTTTGTCACAAGTGGCTTCTGCCTACTGAGCTGGCCATTCTTCTAAAATGTTCTCCCATCTCAGCAAGGGACTGAAGCTATACTAGAGTGACCATTGGGTTCGTGGTCACTTCCCTGACCAAGGCACTTTTTACCTGATTAAACAGTTTGAGCAGATGGACAGCTGTAGGAATAGTCACAATGGTTCTGAACTTCTTTCATTTTATACTTATTGAGGTCACTGTGTGCCTTGGAACACTCAAAGCTTTAGAAATGGTTTCATATTTTTTTCCTAATCTGTGCCTTACTACAGTTTTGATCACAGTGGTCTACAGAGAGTTTCTTGGACTACATGGCTTGATTTATGTACTGACATGTTGCGTGAATTGTGAGACCTTATAAGCTCAGGTGTTTGCCTTTCCAAACAAAATCTAATCAATTCAATTTGCCACAAGTGGACTTCAATCAAGTTCTAGAAACATCCATCCATCCATCCATTACCCAACCTGCTATATCCTAACACGGTGTCACAGGGGTATGCTGGAGTCAATCCCGGCCAACACAGGGCACAAGGCAGGAACAAATCCCTGGGCAGGGCGCCAGCCCACCGCAGAGCACACCAAGCACACACTAGGGACAATTTAGGATTGCCAATGCACCTAACCTGGATGTCTTTGGACTGTGAGACGCAACTGGAGCACCTGGAGGGAGACACAGGGAGAACATGCAAACTCCATGCAGGGAGGACCCGGAAAGCGAACCCAGGTCTCCTTACTGCGAGGCAGCAGCGCTACCACTGTGTCACCGTGCCGCCCATTCTAGAAACATCTCAAGTATAATTAAAGCAAACAGGATGGACCTAAACCACATTTTGAAATGTTACAGCAAACTGTTTTAAATATTTATATACTGTAAATGAAATTTCTGTTTCTGATTTTTAATACATTTGCAAATATTTCTGAAACATGTTTTCATGTTGTCTTTGTAGGTTATTGAGTTTAGAGTGATAGTCAGCAATGTCCATTTAAAATTAAATTTACAACACAATAAAGATTGCAGAAAGTGAAGAGGTATTAATACTTTCTGAATCAATATGCCTAGAGGAAAACCAATTCAGAAATATGTGTTAGCATGCAAGACTTTAGGACTGGGGATGAGCAGTACTAAATACTGTACCTCTACATATATAGCAAAGACTGGCAGAGGTCACAAAAAGTATTGTAGTGCTGCTTTGTAAAAACCTGTTTAATTATACTCAAAAATAAAGTAAATGAAAAATGCTGATGTCCTCAACCATGCTTCAAATGTATTATAAGGTAGCTACTGTCCCAGAATAACCAGCTCTGATATATATATATATATATATATAGGGGTGGGACTTCCTTACTTAACCTATTGGGACTTTAGGGGGTGCTCATGCTTTGTTCCAGAACCCAAACAATGCACAAGAAAGAATAAAAATGACAAAAAAAAAGGGTTTTATTACCCAAAGCAGCTGAACATTCAAAAAATTTTTCATAAACACACAGGGGCTTAAAAAATAATAAAAAATTAAGCCTTCTGGCCCTTTTATTTACCCTTTAGCCTCCTTTCCTTGCGTAGCCACATACCAATGGCTCCCTCCCCAATCCAATGCCCCCTGTATAGTGACTGCAGGAGCCTTCTGTGCCTGAGCCAGGAAACCCATCTAAGTAAGCCCATGTTTCCTGGCCAGCTCTCAGTAGTCTGCAATTCTTCAAATATGTTAATGTGCTCTAGTAGCCAGGGGGACAAATTCAAATTGGTTTTCTCCATCCCACTTCCACTCTATATATATATATATATATATATATATATATATATATATATACACACACATTGAATATACTGATACTAGTCATGTTACCTGTCAAGGCAGCTAGTAGAATAAATTTAAAAATATTTGGCATTTTTTTACGTCTTACACTTTGTGTACCTTCAGTCTTCCCCATACAGCTTTCCTCAGTATTTGTGTATGACTATAAAGCCTGTCATTTCAAGATGCCTTGCTCGGCTGTTAACTGCCTCCCTGTTACCCGCTGTGAAAACATCATTTGTATTCTTGGGAATACCTCTCATCTTTGAAAGTGGCTCTCAGCATTCCTTCTATGCTGTGCCTCAATCTCTCTTGCCCAGCGCTTCCTCTATTGATCACGTCATCAAATTCAAACTGACCAGTCAGACCAAAGCCAAACTGACCAATCAGAATACTCAGTTGGATTGGACACACAGATACATACAGAGTAATGTTTTATTATATACCTTATACCATATATAATATTTAAAAGCACTTTGATCTGATGTGTAAGCTAGTTTTGAAATCATCACACTCTCTTACAAAATTATCAGTAACTAAATGATGCAATGATCATTTTTATACTCAATATCAAGAAAACACTTCCTTTGTTAAAAGAATATTTACAGTTTATTCTTCCCTTTTTGTAGAAAAAAGTCCAGCTAAATAACTGAAAAACAATAAAATACTACAGAATAATGTTGCTTTAAATATAGTATACTGTATATGGATAAAGGTCAATGATCTTAAAAAAACACTAATGCAAGTGTGATGCCCTCCCCATCCGTTTGAATAAGAGCAAGTCTAGTATAATAATAATTTATTTTATGTAATTGTATATTCAGTAAAATCCATTTAAAGTCCTGATTACATTTATTACACAGCCGCCAAACTGACTATGGATTTAGAGGTGCAAAAAAAATGTAACCCATCTAAGAGAAATGTTATAGTTCATTTGAAAAGAAAAAGCACCTTTTTTTTTCTTTTGTACCTTTCTTTTTATAGGCATGACACAATCCTATAATTCACTATTGGCGTATAGGTAACTACAATATATCATAAACAATAAACCTACACCTGCTGTGCAAAATTTGATTTGTGAATAAAATTATTCCAATTAAACTGCTGTCCTAATACATAAATTATACAGTAGGTCCACTTGTTATGGGACATGGTGTAACATGCTTATTTGAACTAAATATTTTTTTCTCTGTTTGTGTACATTTGTTTTGCCCAGGGAATTTTCAGTATAATTTAAAACTAGTAAATGATTTCTGCTAAGGACATCTCTTCATCTCTTTATCATAACAGTGAAATATTATTACACTGTTTACTTCGAGTATTCATTTATTTAGTTACTTCATTTATTCAATTATTTAGTTAGAATGTGAAATCACTACTTACTAATTTATGTACTGAATATAACACTGACACCTGCATAAGTGTAAGTTATTGATTATAAGTTATTGATAAAAACATTTGATCACATTTTTACTTGAAAGTGCAACAAAAAGGTAAAGGTAAAGAAAATGACATGCCAAATGAAGAGTAAAGAGATTACTTGCAGTGTTATATGGTGGTTCAATACTTACAATAAGTAACTTTCTTTGAATCCAGGACTGGTTGCTGTCTGTGTTGAGTTTGCATGTTCTCCATGTGCCAATGTAGGTGTTACTCCAGGCTATCAATCCATTTTCCAAAGGCACAAACATTAGAATGTTTTAAGACTTCACATTGACCCTTCATATATGAGATTAGGTATGCGAGTAAGTGTGCCCTGTGAGAAACTGTGTCCCATCCAGGGTGATTCTTGCCTTGTGCCCAGTGATGCTGGATTGGGCGTTGGTTCCCTAAATCTCTGTGCTAAAAATGCTGATGGATATAGATTGGTGTAATGCTGAGGATTTCCACCTCAAGCCATCTCAGTTCACATATTTGCACAGTGGTAACTGGTGGTGAGCTGTGAGTTAAGATGGCTCATAGTGTGAGTTCTTGTAAATAAACTTGGTGTAGTTGGCAGCTTTTGCACTGTGGATGGGTGGAGTGTGATGGTAGTGCTGCACAGTATGGTGGGGGGCTACGTGAGAAAGAAAGCTCAGCCAAGGTCACCAGGAAGTGCTCCTCTTTACATTGCTCACAGCCTTTCCCTGCATGTGTTTTCCTTTGGCTTGTGCAAATGAGAGAGAAAGCTTCTTAGGGGCCTTGTAATCCAGATGCCATGGGTTCTATGGCTGACCATCAGCAGTTAACACAGTGTAAATTAGCTATATGAACTGAGGCTCATGGTGTGAGTACACGCCAATACAATGCCCATATTTGAATGAGAATTAAAGTTGTTGGAAAGTGGTCTTAGATATCCCTGCTTTAAACACATCAGTGCTTTAATAAATGCAGACGTTCTTCGGCCTAATGTTAACAAGATAGTTCCTTTTGGAATCACTAGTATACATTAATGAGCTGGACTTCTTTACAATCCATCTCTACTGGATCTTCTGTATAGTTGAAATCCTTTGTTGTGCCTAACAGATTATACGAAAGACAAAATGTTGCTTTTAGTGTCCTGACTTTGACAAAACATTGTGATCTGGTTATGCCACAGCTGATTTAACTACACTGGCTTCCTGTCTGATAAAGAACGTTTTTTAAAACTGAGCTATTCATTTGAAGAATAATTGTGTAGCACATTGTAACTCATGAGCCATCTACTAATGCTAAGTTTTGCTTTATTGCTCTTTGGGAACACTCCTCAAGTCTGAAATTTATTGCAAAGTCAATTTTTGAAACTTGCAATGATAGTTTAAGGTACACCATCACATCCTAATCACAAACAATCAAGAATAGTCTTAGAAGACTATTCCCATAACTGTTCCCATCTTTTAATTTAGCCCCTTTAACTGTTGTTCCCTTAAATGTTTTCCAATAACACTTTCAATGTAAACCATGGCTGAAAAAGCACTCTCAAGTAAAATGGTGAAGATTACCCTAAAGTATCCTGTAAGGTTATGTACATCCACAATCAACACTATTTGGTTCACAGTTTCTTTGATATTGAACTTTTGTGACACTTACAGGATCCTGGTCTACTCAACCCTTAACTGAAATCATTTCTTCCCAGAAATTGACTTCTAGATATTGTGGTAACATGGGTTTAAAGTTAAATGCAAATAGTCTCTGTCACAACTTCTTCTTAAGAAATTTCAGTACATGAATGCTTTTTTTAGTTTTTAAAATGCCTGTAATTAAACACTCCAGTCTGTTCTGATTCTGTCAAAGATGTTTATGGTAGGTTTAGGGGAGCATCTAAAATAAAACTCTGGCTGTAAGAGAGATAACATCTAGAAGGTGCAGCAGCTTTGTTTCTCTGAAGTTATAATTCCACAAGGATAGTATAGAAATAACTATTGAGTGTGACCTGTCAGCAGACAAATCTTGGATGAGCAAGATGGGTAACTGAAAAGGATCACCTCAGGAGAGACTATGGGAGAGACAATCCTGGTGTTTTGCCTGGGGTATACCTGAAGGTACTACTGGGTGTAGAAGTCTATAGTTATTTATATACTAGAGAAGCACAAGCTTAGGGGAATGAAAGAATGGATCTTTCTTAGTCTCTCTCTCAAGAAATTGTTGTAAATGGTCTATGTTGTTGAAATAGAAGCTCATGGTGCCTTATCCTTTGTTCGGCACATATCCGGATAAGGTGCACAGTGAAGCACCAAAGTGTAGCAACTTAAATTAAGTAAGGCCTTACCAGGTTAACCAGGGACTATGAAAGTGACCCCTTGTACTAGGTAGAGAAAACAGTGAATGATACTGGTGAGAAACACAAAGAGAAGTGGACTTGTATCTTGGGAGAAGCTTATAAAGTGTTATTAGTTTAGAAATATCACCCATGTATTATTCACAAAACAATATGTGTATTGCGCTAGTTATTCTCATTTGTTTTATTACAAAAGGATACCTAATCACACAGTTGATTGCACATGAACTTAATGTTATATATTGTGGCCAAAAGAGGGCGCTCTGCCATCATACCCTGACAAGTTACCCTCAAAGTCCAGAGCCACGATCATAAAATTATAGCAGGCACCTTCTGAGCAACAGCAAGTTAACATTTCTAAATCAGTTTTCATTTTTATCTGAACAGATACCAACAGAAACATTTTCTTTTATCAGGTAGCAGCATAAACAGTCTATGTTCAGTAGCAACTTTTTGAGGGCTACTATTTTTTATAAAAATTTTTTTATAACAAAGCAATGGTTTCACAGATAAATCAACATAAAAAGTCTTTTGCTGCCTGTTGTGCCTGCTGTTGGCACCTGTTTACAGCAGCAGCGGCTCGACGGCCAGCAGGAATGCACGGTGGGCTGGCTGTCTGGCTGTCTTTGTGAGACAGATGCCCGTGAGTGGCAGTTGCAGCTGCAGTGAGACACAATATGGTTTGTACCTCCTCTTATCGTAAGTGTCTGTCCTCCCAGGCAAAGGTGCCATAGGTGCATCAGCTACACGAATGTGTTCAGCACCACGCTCAGCTGGGGACTGATCAGCTGATGCCAGTACCTCATTTTAATTTTTGACCTACATCTTCAGATCACTTGCATCAAAATCAGAGTCCGACAAATCAGAGTCTGATTCACCGATAATACGATAAAGGTTTTACTTTGAGCATTCACTTCGGTATCTCTCCACATGTCATTTTAGAAGCTGTTTGCTCTTTGCTACTCATGCACGTGCAGGGAATAGTGGTCAAATTAACTGCGTTAATGCACGATAATATAATTGTCATTAATTAATGTATTAACATGATAATAACCTGTTAACTTGGTAAGGATTGTCTGATAACACTGGGCACAAGTCATAAGCTACTCAGGACATTACATTAGTTCTTCGCATGACACAAATATACATACACCCACACTCACTCATATAGGGCCATTTTAGAGTCTCCTGTTACCTTGAATGAGGGATGTGGGAAGAAAACCAGAATAGCCAGAGAAACCAAAAAGCCCACACAAACATTGGGAGACTGTGCCAATATGCAAATTTAAGGTAGACAACAACTGGTTATGAAATGAACCCCTGGACACCGAAACAACAATAGATTTGCACAAACCCTGGCAGATCTGTTGAACTTCTGGTCAGTACTTTTTCAACTTGCACCTTGTTCTCTCATAAAAAGAGAATAAAATAGGCCATGCGGCATTGTTGCTCTTTAAGAGTTTCACACACTATCTGCAATAGAGAAATACAAATGTTATAGAAAAATAAATGGCTAGACCATGTGTAGAGAAAGAGTTGATCTTTATTTCTTTCTCTCTCTCTCTCCTTTTTTCTCTGTTTATGGTATTTGAAAATGGCTGAATTTGTTGCATAAAAATACAGTTTAACTTCTCTTATAGAACATGCATGCAGATGCAAAAGATCACCGTTCTGTATTGACCTAAATATTCCAAATATTTATTTTTTCATCCTTTATATATTTAGTAAGCATTGTTCATAAAGATTTTTCCCAGTTCCGATTTTGAAGATCTACAATGTGTTACAATTTGTAAATTACAAGTACAGATCAGTTAAGGAGAGGAACAAGAAATCAATTGATTGCAAGGTAAAGCGTAGAGATTTTCAATTCCATTTTTCATCTTAGCTTTCCAGTCTATACTTAAATATATTTAGAAAGTAAGATGAAAAATTTGTGAAAATTAGACCTTAATCAAGAGATGATTAGAATGAGTATGAAGACTTTTCCCCCACCCTTCCCCAGTGGAGCACAAATCAGCAGATTCGTGAGGCTCAGATCTCTTTATGCAGTGATTAGTCTGTTGTGTACAAGCATCCACCTGGTTGACTTCTGGAAATGATAAGGTTAGTCTGCTTGTTGCACTCACTTCTATTTTTGTGCTTTCTAATCAGAAACAGGTTTATTTGTCATAAATTTGACAGTTACAGTATCTAAAAGTAAATTTACTATAGTAAACTTCTAAACACAATTTTTGATTATTTTTTTTTTCTAAAATATCTGTTCTGACAAAACTGAATCCTAAAATGCCTGTATTTTTATTAGAAATGTAAGAAGATATATACTCTTACAATATGATTTTAGACAGGGCCAGTGAATTCTGTAGTCACGCAAATAGTGAGAAGTGAATATTTGCTTAAAAGTCTAATTCCATAGGCACTGGACTAGATGTAGTGATATAATATTAAATAAAATAATATAATATATAATCTACTCTATATATATAAAATCCTAAGCCTAAAAGTGCAACGATTATGTGCAAAGATTTTATGTGACGTTTTTATGTGATGTTTTTTGTTACACTTTAATTTGGGCTTATTTTAAAACCTACATATATATGTTTGGTATCATTCTTTTCAGAATTTAACTTTAATGTGATGCTGTTAGATTTTTCAGATTCGTATTCAGTTATTAACTTCTAAACTAAAAAATATCAAGAACTCACGTCCTGCGAGACAAGACTTTGTGCCAACAAATTTAACCACACCCAGTGCTGGAAATGAAAGACAAAGAGTAAATAACAAAGACAGCTGCTGTACAGGCTTTTAAATGTTTGAAGCTCCGTGCGAGATGCAGATCACGTGGCAAGGCAACAGCAGCAAGCCAGCAGCTGATCGAGCAAAGAGGAGGTAAAAAAAAAACTGTATTTGTTTCCCATTGTATCACTGTTTAAGAGTGGGTTTCGGATGGGCGACCACATCTCCTTGGGGTTCGTTCAGCCCCCCTCTTCACAACGCGAGTGGCAGAGACGCAAAGTGGCTAGCGTACAGTGCAGGCCAGGTGGGTTGGTGAGTGAAGAGAGCAGGGGGCGAACCCTCTAATATAATACTGTATAATATAATATTGTCAAAAAATAGGGCTAATTCATTGCAGGGACCACTCACACAGACACACATAAAAATACCAAACTTGAAACTTGAGCTTGTTATGAGATGACGATGTGCTGATTCATTTTTGAGCTAAATCGTGCAAGAGAAAGAGGCACTCTAGAGGAACATATAAATACCATAATTCTGCAATTAATTATGAATTATTCTCATCAATTACTATCGTAATGCCCAACTTTATGATTAGAAAGATCAGTATTAGAGTGGTAAATAATTGCAGAAATGTTATAGAATAGTTCGGGTAACTTAAGCGCAAAACCTAATGACATTCATGTCTGAATTTTTCTTGATTGGTTGTTTGACTCAAGGCAGTAGGTGTTAATGGTATATGCATGTAAGTATGACAGGTGTCTGGTCATATTTACAGGTAATCTAACTTAGACTCCATTTAAATATCCGACTACGCCACCCAGTTTTATTAAGAGACTGGGAACTCCTGATATTTACCAATAATAGCACCCAGGTTTCTTTAAATTGGGCAGTGAGTAAACACAAAATGAAAGACACAACAGTACTTTCAGGAAAAGCAACAGTAACTTCTATTACACCAGACAATAATAAGTACATTAAAAAGATAAATGTGAACATAAAAAAAATCTGACAATATCAAGAACGAATTTCCTTTTTTTAAAAGGAAAACACATAGTCCACACTCTAAAAATCTGTCAAAAACAAGGAATTGGAGGATACAACCTTTAGTGGTGCAGAGTCCAGTTTGCGCACTGTGTTACCCCAACACTTAATCATTCAACTGTCCATGGATACACTCTGTTCACTGGACACTCATTTCACAACAGAAGTTTTGTCAAAATCGTGGAATCCCTGTCAGCGTCTCTTCGTTGTTCCTTTTTTTCCACTCTGAGCTCCTTGTGTTGCTGTGATCTAGGCACGCCTTATTTCTCGTCTACCAGCTTTGCTCGGTCCTTTCATGCAGCTTCCCTCTCTCGCTGGACCTACAACTGCCGTCTCCTTGTGGAGCTGTCTTTTCCTCCCTGGAAGTAAGTGTTGCCGTCCTTGTGCCTCACGTCGTGCCAGCCACGTGCCCTTGTCTGCCTGTGAGCCCCTGTGCTCTGCCTGAGTGTCTTGGCAGCGTTCCCAGTGGACTGTCCCTCTCTTTGCCTTCTCCTGGTCAGAGCTTAAATCTCCTTCAGTCCCTGCAATTATCAGTTCTGGACAATCAGATTAAACAATGGCACATCTAAATTTCCTGGGTTTAACAAATAATGAAAACACAAGTTAACAAAATGTACTGTTACCAACCATTAATGAGTACAGATCTGCTGTTTAGAAACCAATATTGTTCAACATGTTAATTGACAAGTCAGGTAAATACAGACATCCTCCAAGGAAGGAGCAGTTCTGTTATCACAAATTTGTATTCTTTGTAATGTCAACCAGCCAAAAACTTCAAAGTGGTGACTCTTTTGCAAGACAATATCCTGTAGACAGCCATCACAATAATCAGTTACAGGATAACCCAGGAAATTTGTCTTTAACTTCTCGCCTCAGTCCAAACAATGGGTGCCTATTGCCTGTTCATCTGCTGGGCTTTAAATGTAATATTTGCATGTTTCTTTTCCTAAGAGAGAAATGGAATGACCCAGTGTACAAAAATGTCCCCCTCTGACATAAGCATATCAATTTAATTCATACCAGCATCTCCACATTGTCCGTTCCTTAGCATTGCCCAAGGTATATTTGTATAATGAGATTAAATTAGATTAGATAAACTTTATTAATCCCATGAGGGAATTCAAATGCATACAGCTGCAGAAACATACAAAACACAAGGATACAGACTCTCTGGACAAATAATACACCTAATTAATCAATCAATCGATAAATAAATGAATAAATAAAAATACGTACATGTCTATCGTGGAGATATTCTAAATTTAACTTAGACTATGTCAGGAGGACACATTGAATTGCTGATAGGAGTGGGCAGAAAATATCCCCAGAGTTGCTTCATAGCACATTGTGGTTGTATGAACCTGTGGCTAAAAGTGCTCCAAGACTACGCCTCCTGTAGCAGATGGAGGGGATTTTTCATGATGGCTACCAATTTTGCCACCATCTTCTTTTCCACAACAGCTTCCTGTGTTCCCAGGGTTCACCCTGTGATGGAGCAGGCTTTCCTGATAAGTTTGTTCAGGCATTGATAATAGGTTAAGGTAAGTAAGCTAATATTTATGTTATTTTGTGGATGTTCACCCTTTTGTCATTGCTGGCTGAAATGCAAGTGTCCCCTCCGTCATTTAGATTACCTCAATGATAACTTTCAATGTCTGTGCTCTCATGAGTTGGGGATTTGTTCTTTTTGTGTATGACTGGAGTCTATAATTGTGGCAACTTCTTACTATGTTACAAGCATGAACACTGTTTTTTTTTCTATTTCCTGGTTTGTGTGGTTTCATGAATACAATTTTTAATGCTACTTTAATAAACTGGATGGCTTGTTGAATAACTGATATGAGATGTAAGCTGGGAAATCTTACTAGTTTTTGTGTTGCTCCCTCTACGGAACCCATATTCATAATACATCTTTTGAGACTCCATAAACTCTACACGCAAAATTTCATGAACATCCACTCAGCTCTTTTGGAGCAATATGTGGTTTTTGTGTTGTTGGCACTCCCATTTAACTCTTACTGAAATTCTTAAAACTCCATGAAGTTTGCATTTTAAAATGTATGAACAATAATGTCAATACAGAGTTTCGTAAAAGTACACATAGCTGTTTTTGAGTGATGTGTGATTTTTTGTGTTTGTCCCTCATCACACAACACCTAGCCTACCCCACTGTTGTGTACACTGGATCACTTATGTTGAATGTAGACTTCACTGATCTAAACAATAAACCCCCTTATCACTGAAATGTTTGAAATGCTATATAGCTAAGTTTTAAGTTGCACCAATAGCAACCTACACAGAACATTTAATGAAAATTGGTTTGGCTGCTTTTGTGTGATTAGCGAATAAACAGAGAAGTTTCAGTCTAAATAACATCAAACAAAACCGAAAAAGTCCAAAAGACAGACAGAGTGTATGTAACTTTATTTATGCAGTTATAGAAGGAAACAAAAAAACTTGAATTTGTAGCAAAAAAAAAAAAATTATTCTGAATTTGTACTGTTCGGTTACTTTGCTATGCCTTAATACTGACGCCTCGTGCCCCAGAGTTTCAGGGTTTTGTGTTTGAATTCTAGCCTATTCACTTTTTGTGCTGAGTTTTCTTGTTCTCCTTTCCCTCCATATTCTTTTGAGTTTTTCTACTTGGGTACTTTGATTTTCCTTCAGCATCTCTAAGGCATGCATCTTAGGGTAACTGATTAGTCCAAATGGTGTCAGCGAGTATGAGTATAGCTGTACCAGGGCACTGCCTGTGTACAGTTTGCACATTTTCCCCATTTCTACATGGTGACTTCCCAAAGTACTCCAATTTCTTTTTACATCCCACATACAGTATGTGTAAGTTAGGTTTGGCTGGTGCCTTTAACTCTGTAACTCGGACACAGATTGACCTCATTCAGGCTTTATTGTTTTCTTGCTGCAAATGCATCTGGAGTAGGCTCCAACTCACCACAAACCTGATTCAAAAAGAGCAAACTCAGAAAATGAATTAAGTAGTAATTGCTTCTTTATCCATCCATTTGCCGAGTCCACTTGGTCTATTACAAGGTTATAGTACGTCTGCAATGACAGCACTTGGATGTTCTGGAATGGAACTGCAGCTAACAGAATATTTAACATAAATGTCAAAACATACAAAGAATCATTACTGTATTTTTAGAAGTGGCAAGTTCATGATAACTTTATTATCTTTTCAAATCTCTTACACTGTGAATTTTCTTAAGTGATTACCTCCTACACCCATAATCAATAAGGTACTGGTTGCCCAGAGCCCATTGTTTGCTTGTTTATTAATTTTTTGTTCTATTCACTTTATCACACACCAGCAAGCCTCTTAGAGCCACATGGGGTCATAATGTGATTAGGAGTTATAATTTATCTCCTGAATCCTCAGGATTGATTGACACCTTAATGTAAATGCCACTGCTGACATTTCTACCATCGCTACATCTTTACTCTGTCTCATTCTTGCCAACCTTTAACATCATCCTCAGCACAAGGAGAATTTCAACGAAGTCCAAGGTTAATATTTGCTGACCCAGTGCGTTGCAAATGAGACGACTCCAAGCAGACATTGAATTAATGTGATGGAGACCTGTATCCATGTGAAGCCAGCAGCTGGTTCCTTTTGACAGCAACATATAGATTGTAAACTGCTCCCATCTCTGACTTTCCATTTCAATTTATTTTGCTTGTTTTGACAGCATTGGCATGAGCCAAGCTCCTTTTTTTCCTTTTGCCTTTTGTCATTCTGCTTGCCTTTCTGCTGTCTATGGCATTTTTGGGCTTTTTAATTAATTATATTATTTGATCCTCCATTACTGGAAATGCATTTTCCACTCAGCATATGAACAGCACCCATCCTTATTTATTTTATTTAAAGTATGACAGAAGCCCATTTAAAGAACATGTCAGTCGACTTTTGTGCATTTTTTGGAATAGTAATAGAGGCCTTCTTGACAGCTTGACATCTAAAGTAGGCATAATAATGTATTTTCAACAGCAGGTCCCATTCAAACCTCAAATAAGTTAAATCCCACATTTGTGAAAGGAGATCGTATAGACTTATAGCCGGCTGTGAGTTTGTCCCAGATAAATTTATCTTTAAAGAAGTGAAAGTGTTTCCTCATACCACATCTTTCAGACAGGTAGATGTTAATATATGCCAGAAACTGACAGCCACTCAGTATCATGCAACTAGATTGGAGGTAAAGATGTCAGAGAACTTTCTGTTCTGCGGTAATACCTTACAGATGATAATAATCCACATTTAGAAATATATAGCATAATCACACAAGGTCCTATAGAGAGAGTGAGGGAGAGGCTATTAGGATGAAAAGGATGAAATGTGACTGATGCTTTCATGTAGAGAATGAAAGGTCCTTTTTTACTAGAAAATCTGAATAACTAAATCTTTCATTTCATTTTTTTATTTCCAGCAAGACTTTGACATTTTTCTTACCAAAAGAGGAGAAAAAGAAGAGCAGCACCCCTGCACTTTAACAATCCTTCCTACCATAAAGATAATGTAATGTTCTAGTAGGACATATTGCAGGCCCTGTTGGGTAGGTTTTGATCATAAAATGGTCAGAAAATAAGAAGTTTTTATTTAAGGATTGTTTGGATGTTAGCAAAGGTCAAAACACAAAATGTGTTTCATCATTTACCAAACTGTTGAGGACAAAACATAGCCAAAACAAAAGCAAGAATCTTTTCCAGAGTAGTTTGTTACTTTGCTTAATAATAATAATAATAATAATAATAATAATAATAATAATAATAATA